>MU865624.1:0-14165 GCA_033297215.1 Podospora fimiseda | reverse complement strand
TGAGACGCTTGCCACAACCTTCGATTATCCTGTCAAGCTACACTTTGGCGTACTGCCTTGCAGTCTGTATCCACCTCTGGTGCAGGTTGTAACACTTCGCCAGCGTGGCTTCAGTCCCCCTCATGCGCTTCAGCGCCTCCCTCGGCTTTGACGCCGTCTGGATCGACTGGGAACACTGCTCCTGCAACACCGAAACAATGACTGACATGGTCCACACCGCCATGTTTGTCACCCAGGGCCACACCATCCCCTGGATTCGCGTCCCCGGCCACGATCACGCTGCCATTGGGTTCGCCCTTGACGCCGGCGCTTCCATTGTTATCCCGCAGGTTGATACCATCGAACAAGCCAAGCATGTTGTCTTGGCAGCTAAGTTCGGCACGAAGCAAAACGGAACACGCTCTTCCCCTCCGTTTAGATTGTTGCCTGGTATTAGTCATCAATCTGCAGACGGAGTCAGACGTCTAGCAGAACTGGAACGACAGCGCAGCCATCATGATCCAAATTGAGAGTTTGGAGGGCATCGACAACTTGGATGCTATTCTAACTGGAGTTCCAGACATTGACATGGTTTGACTTGGTTCATTGGACGCCAGAATCAGCATGAACTTTGCTGCGGGATGGAAAGAGGCTATGCAGCCCCCGACGGAACCGGAATGGTTGGCTGCCGTGAAGAAGTTTGAAGCAGCGATGAAGAAGCATGATAAGCCGAGAGGAGGATTCAACTTTGCTACTGGAGAGGCGTTGGCCAAGGCTTCGGAAGGATATTCGCTGATTTCGAACGCGGTGGATGTGATGAAGATTTTGTCCATGAGGGCCGATTTGGAGGCTGCTAGGGGTTGCGTTGGCCCCGTTGGCTGTTAATGCTAAGAAGCAGTAACTCGTGCTGCTTTAGCTTTTTGTTGAATATCTGAGGCAGATATATAGAATTTAGGTATAGATTTTACCACTCTTTTCTGGGGACAACCATATAGAAGAATTCCAGTCGCATTTATACTGTATATGTGTCTTGTTCAAGGGGTTTAAATCTGATTCGTCAGTAAAACAACAAAAGAGTCTTCGTGGGTTAAAGAGACTGCGTGGACCTGGCGCCCGCGGTGAGTTCTGGGTCGCAATCTTGTCCTCCAATAAAACAGTTATTTCTTGCAAAATCTCTCTCCTTCCCTGTCACAACCCGTGGCCCCTTTAACACCTTTGTAGTCATATCTTTAAACCGTTCAAACAACTTCTGCCCGCAGAATATCTCTTTAGGGTCTGCTCCTTTATCGAGGATTAACTCAACAATGGTTGGGTTGGGAAGAGGTTTAAAATCTGAGAGCGGTGCATAGTCGAGCAGTGGTCGCCCCTGCTTGCAAAGACCGTCGTCCTGTTTCTCCATCCACCATCTCACAAAACCCACAATACCATAGCTTATTGCGAGGCCCGGGAATGTATCATGATAATCTTCTTCTTTGGGCAGCCCAAGTGGTAGTGCTGATGGCCAATGGCCGTTGAACTTGCCTCCAGACCACCTGGCAATTTGAATGCCCATCACTCTATCTAGCTCTTGCAAGACCTTAACAAGCCTGAGGTCATGCTGGGGCTCATCTTGGATGCCCACATCATTCCTTGATCTACAATCGGCCAACACTCCAGCTGGTAAATATCACTCCACATAGTCGCACCGGAGCTTGTACCCATCTCCAGTTTCTTGAGTTGAAGAACACATGACTCCAGGAGGAGCATGGCGGGGTCAAAGTCAGACTCAAGTTCGTGACTGTAGCGTTGAAGCCAGTCTTGTAAAAACACTCTTGCGGTTCGGTGCATATAAGATATTAGTTGGCCCGGCGATGAAACTTTTTTGAGGTGAGGCCTTTCTTCAACTGACAGGAGTCCACCAGTCCTAGCTGCGAGTTAGCGTTGGACAATATTATCCACCTGTGTGATTAGGTCTGCCCCCAATGGTAATATCTCGGATGACAATACGAGTTCCCGGTCTTCCCAGGTTAATATGGCAAGATTAAGCCCCGTGGTTGTCAGCAAGGGCTCTGAAGCAGGTAGCCCCGAACCAGAGCCGGTGTCTCCATCAAATTCATCAAGAGCGTCAATGAACAGGCAAAGACGTCGAGAGCTGCCGCAGACCATTTCCAAGAGCTCAGCCATAGCAGAAAGAGTGAGATTCAAACCTGTTGCCGGGGTGCCGAACGAGGATTTCAACAGGGTGACGACTTCAGCTTGGGGATTTGGTTGCGCAATGAGCGTCTGGTAGAGAATGGATCGCAAGCACCCCTCTAGGTTTCTTTGAATGTTTGAACCATGCAGCCAGAACATATGCGTGACTGTGTCACACTCTTTGCCCTTGGCCCATTCGCGCAGAAAGCTATGGGTTTTCTCGGATTCCACAATCATTTTTATCAATGTCGGCTTTCCTGAGCCCGGCTTCCCAGATATCCAAAATAGCCCATCTCCCTCACGGAGCCATTGAGCGAATCCGCTGGGGTCGTCATCATCCAATAATCCACCGAAATGTGGCTTTATGGGCAGGTTAAATGCATTGTTTGCGCACATCCATCCAACCAAATTTTAACTCTCGGAGTAGTTGGTGATAAAAGTCGTCCATGTTGTCTTGTGGTTTGTGATACTGGACAGATAATTTTGTAGAACCAGGCTTGCCAGCATCTGATTCTGAGGAATCCTCGGGCGACAGGTCAAAGGGATCAAGAGCATCGCTGCCTCCGGCTGACCCCATGGACTCGGGTGCATCTGTTGTCGGCGCTAGTGGAATATCAAGGCTATCTGTGCCAGAACCAGATGGGTCCGAGCCGCGCCGGGGAGCAAAAGCAGGACGGGCCCTTCCGGCCCTTCAAGCGACTGGCTGTGGATAATCATAGAGCCGAATTGCGTATGCTTCTTCAATATCAGCCAGTGTGAAATGAACTGGAGTTACGGTGGTAATTCGTGGTTCTCCCGGCCGTGGCTTGAAGCTGCTCAGGCAATTGACAAGTCCCGTATAAACACGAGAAGTCTTGTGCTTGTGTCCATAGTCTTCCTTGAGCTGCTCCACCAGATTTCGGGTAAAACAATACTCTCCATAAGTCGGCGTCGAAGACTCAAAGCCACATGCTGCCAGTAACTCAACGACGCCATACTTTCTGATTTGGGATGGGACGCTGGGGCTCCTCGAGTGGCATGGGTCGGAAATAATCAGGATATCAGACTTTGTAACCACCCTTATCAAAGTGTCTTGGATTGACGTCCAGCCGACCTTGTTTGAGTCTGTAGTATTTTTGCTTTATCATGATTAATAACTCAAACATCAACTGAGGAGGATGATCAGGGCATGGAACATACCATTTCCAGATAATGCGTCTGGCCAAATCTATAGCACCATGCCCGCCATAGTAGATGATAAACAGGCGTCTCTTTCTGACGACGCAACCCAGTCTAGAATAAACCTGGTCAAAGCCCCGTGTGCGGTATTGTCGTTTGGTATTTGCCACTCCATTACGTGGTACCTGTAGATATCCGAGAAGATCTCTCTGAGCCTGACAAGCTCGCTGCACATGTCGGAATCGCCATCCTCCCAGCTCAACAGGACGACGTGCACAACGTCATACTTTTCGGGGTTCGTTGTGATTAGATTTGGATGAACCTTTGATAGGCACACAGTTTGATATAAAAATAGGCTCTTGAGACAGGCGCAAGATACGATTAACGGACTAATCATGCATCATCCGTAGGTATGTGTGTATCATTGAACCGGAAAATACCGCGCCACAAACAATATAATATGCAGGATATATGCAGGGACACCTCCCGAGATAAAGCGGGCAACCACCTGACGCTTATCGACCCCGCAACTGGGTACATGTAGACGCGGCTCCCCCCTCTTAACATCTCCAATTCTCTATTCTCCAACGGTCCACGATGGCACCAGAAACTCTCGCAGACAAGTACGCGAAATCCATGAAGGATGGAGGATAACCTTAGGGGAACGGACTATACGTTCCCGAATCTTCAACCATTCTCATGCCAAACGCCTGCGGATATCTTGACCGCTTGGGACCCTGGAACCCTCTCACTTATATTGACGATCCCACTCTCTTGTCTGACTCTAATCTCTGCTTGCCTGAACCCTCTCACAACGCACCCCACGTACTCACAGCTGGGGCCCAAAGAAGTCTTACCTCGTCAAAAGCAGGACCTTCAGCGCCGGTGTTGGCGCCTCGGCTCTACCCGCCGGGTTTCCTGCCTCTGTGAACCTCGTTATTGAGTTTGAACACTCTACCGATTTCGGTGCTGTGCTTCATTGTACTCAAGATGTCATTCATAAGGGATACTATCATCTCGAGCCATTCAGACAATGGGGTAAAGCAAATGCCAAGAAACTGCTTGAATTAGCCCCGGATGTCAAGGAGCACGGGTTCTGGGTCGTCAGCGACACATACTCCACGACTGGCAGTGTTTATGTGACGGCATGAATGGAAAAAGAGACTCGCAGGCAGATGGAGTTTCAGGTGGATTTCACCTCGGTGGGGGAAATCGGCCCTGCTGGCGAGTTCGCGACGAGGGCGGGTGTGACTGATGACTGGCAGAGGATTGACCCAAAGGTGTATCTATTCACCTACCTGACAGTGAATGAGATTGATTTGTTCGGCTAGGATGATGAAAACCTCGTTGTGTTTTTCTCTGGTGTCAAGATGAGCTATAAACGGTTACCACTGGGCTGAGTAAGTGCAATTTTGTTTCGAGTGAGACTCTAGTGCTGATTTCTGTGCCAATAATCTAGGCGAGCGTCAGAGAGGTTCGCGATGACGAAGAGCCTCTTGTGATATCTGACGAAGATGGTACAATGTATCAAGTAGAGACCGAGTATGTCGAGGCAGTGAATACCTAGGTAGAGATTGGCAAGGTTGTACCTGTAGAGCTTCAGGAGCTTAACATTCTGTTATTGGCATTTGAAATCGTACTGCTATTCATTTGAATCGCCCAAGCCAAGGTCATAGCAGTGCAAATAAGAGGTGTCATGGAGACGGATAGAAACAAGAACACTCCCTCCCTTCGTGACTGACCTGTCATCATTACAACATATATAGCCAGTGATCCAATCCACGAAATCACAACCACAACTGTCGAGTTCCCAGAAACATTCCAAAATAAACCGTCTGTGATCAAACCGAGTCATAAAGACAGTTTTAGATCTGTTCTGAAACGGAGGCTGATCAGATTTCTCCAGATCAGTCCAGTTGAAGCCTCTCATATCATATGAGACGGGCTTGTCCCTCGGAGGGAGCAGATAGTATGCTGATATGTTGAGTACCGGAGCGTGAACCATTGTCCTCGAGTCTTTGGACAATCCAGAGCCATAACACCAGTTCCAATCCTGTTGTAACCCGTGAAATCCATATGCGCTGATGTCTGTATGCTTCCATTAGTCATGTTGGTCGAGAGTATCTAAATATGAATGTCGCTTACATGATGAAATATTGCCTGCCAGCTCACAACCGGGTTGGAATATACGGCAGCGTTTAGGGGCCATCGGCTAATTATAGCCCTCTGGTACTACTAACGGTTCGCCTGCCAGTGAAGGGTAAGCTGCCAGAGGGAGCATTCCGAGAATTCGTCGCCGACGCCTTCGCCGCTATTGTCTGCTCCTCTGATTGCCTTAAAACACCCAACTGAGAGGTGCATCTGAACCTTGCTGCCTACAATAACCAAAACCAAGGCAGAAGCGATTTTGGGATACCTTTCCCTGGTGATAGAGTATCACCAAGGAACTTGGAAGGACTGGAGAGAGATTGCTCTTTATGCAGAAGCAAACCCACGGTAAGGGGTAACTCCATCAACAACGCAGCACCAATACGTAAGGTAGCTAACGACGGCTACTGCTCCAAAAACAAGGAAAGGACGGTCTAATTTGCGGACCCAGACACATCAGATGTCGAATCCACCGTCTCAGTCATAAAGTCGCCCATAGAGGAGCCAGTGGCGTGCCTCTGTGACTGCCTCCGGCTTTACCATGAGCGCCCGAGTGAATGGTGTTTTAACCTCGAGCTTCAAGGAAGTCGGCTCGCCCGCTTTTGGCTGGATCCACGCAAGCGATACATGCCACAGGACACAAGAGATCAAATCACTCTGAGATCGCTAGTCTCCAGTCGACGGCACAACCTGTCTCTCTCTTCCAAAATGTCGCTATCACTGATGCTTGCATTTCCCTATTTTATCTCAATAGCAAACCATGGTTAGACCGGATTTGGGAGCGCGACAATACCCTTCTAACTCCCGACGTCGGTGGACGAACACCTCCGCAACCATTTTTGAGAGTTGTCTCGTGGACAGCTAAGGGTAAATGTGGGGTTAAACAATCCCTCATCTCGCCGCAGCTGCTGGAACTTGGAGTCATGCTCCTGGAGATTCACTTCGGTCAAAGCTTGGAACAAATACTAAAGTACAGCTCGCCGATATCCACAATCACAGAACTACAAGTGTCGGCTTCTCAGATCTTAAACGAAGCCCTGAAGAAGGGGAATCTCCAGGAAAGAGCAGGACTTCGCCGCGTACTATTTGCTTGTCTCAGGGTGTCAAAGTCACCGGACGAAAGAGAAGAACCACCAGTGTCGACATTGGAGATGTACAAAAAGCTATGTTTAAAGACGTTAAACCCCTGGAGCAGGATCTTGAGAATGCAGGATTCACAACATCGCCAAAACCTCCGGTGGAGGAAACGCGGTCAACTGCTCCGGAGCCAGTCATTCCAAAGAACCAAAGCGTCCATATGATTGAAGCCGGTCTATCGAGCAGCAAGGCTGCCGCCATTACATCTCAGGAGTGAGTTAGAAAATGTTTCCTGGAGCTTATTCATTGCTAACATACCCCTAAGCTCAGCGATCACAGATAAATGGATGTTGGACTTCTCGAGGACTGTTGACACCAGAACACCTACGAATGCACCAACCGTCAAAATCGCATTCTTGGACACTGGTATTGACGGCCAACATCAGGATTTTCTCGATAAAGATCGAATTAAGGAGTTCCGCAGCTGGACTGGGTCTCCTGCTGACACAGATACCAGCGGGCATGGGACACATGTCGCCAGCACTTTCTTGCAGCTCGCGGGTCAGAATGTGGAGATATACATTGGTAAGATTTCTGAGAACATGAATCTTCACAGTAGTCAAGCAGACCAGATTGCCGAGGTAGGCCCAAAATTTGTTATCCTGCAAGAAACAGAGATAAGATGCTAACTCGTCAACAACACCAGGCCATTGACCATGCAGCTACAACCTGGGATGTTGACATAATCTCCATGTGTTTTGGATTTGGCGAGAATTCGATAGCATCGAGAAGGTAATAAACAGGGCAGTCAACAAGCAAAAGATTGTGTTTGCCGCCGCTTCAAATGAGGGCGGCAACAGAACTCGGACGTTTCCTGCTACACACCCGCGCGTTATCTGCATTCACGCGGCTGATGGTTATGGAAACCCTTCAAAGTTCGATCCAACCGCCATCCAATACAGACACAACTTTTGTTCTCTTGGCGAGCACATCGAGGCCGCTTGCCCAAGAGCCAACGAAGACGACTTTGGAGGAGTGAAACGAGAACAGGGGACATAATTTGCGACTCCCGTTGCAGTGGCGATTGCCAGATTTTTGATTGGGTTTGTGGCCGAAGAGAAACTCGATTCCAAGTTATGGAAAACACCAGTCAAGAGCCCTGAAGGCGTAATGAGAATGTTTGAAGAAATGTCAGAGGATCAGGGACTTGGATACAGTTCAATAAACATTCTCACGGTGTTTAATGACTCTGCTGCCGGGATGGATGAGTTTTTGGCAAGGATACGGAACTGGCTTGAAAGGTGAAGGAATCGTGGGACAGAAAATACCAATACCAGCCTTGTAAAGAAAGTCGGGCATCATGGACCTCCTAAACGCCATTCCAAGACGGCAAAAAGACCTTCACTTGCTCCTCGTCATCTTCATCTCCCTCTCCTTCAACAATACCCTCAACTGACTCAAATCCCTTCACGTCTTCATCCCCATCCTCAACCTCCAACATCTCCAAAGCAACCAACTCATCACCATCCTTCGCGCCCGGAACCCCCAACACAGCACCTCTCACATGCAAGCGTACCCAGTATCTCTCAGTCGAGGAGCACATTCCGGTTTGAGTTGATGATAATACCAATGGAGATATTTTATTCAAGACTTGTTAGAAAGACTAGGTAACAATGAATACCTTTACCAAAGCGTTCCTGAAGTGCAGTCGATAGAAACAAACCGCGATTGAACCTTCCCAACTCCTACCCTTTCATATCTCTTGTCCCTGTCTTTGTTTCCACCCTTTCCTCCATTCTTGTCCTGACTGATATCCCCATGTTTGTCCCGTATAACAAGTATATAGTAGTCTTTCCTAGCATCCTCTGGCCAACTGAGAGTACCAACAAAGACACAATTACAATCATCTAACTGCATCAGATTTGCCATATTAACCCATATCGAACCTACTTCCTCCACCACATTCAAGATGACATATTCTGCTCCCCGTTTTTCAGTTCGGCAGCCTTCACCAAAGTTCCTCACCTCGATATTCAGCGCCCGTCCATCATCAACAAAACAAAGATCGTTGCGGCTTGGAACAAGGAAATGATTCGTTGGCTTCAAGATAAAATCAATGCCTCCAGAATATGCCATCCAAGACCATGATGGCACTTGTTTCTTGTACTCGATTCGATTGGGGGGTTGCTGTCCTGCGTTCGCTTCCACAAAAGAAGAGAAGACAAAAAGAGCTGGAAGATTCCGTAGTGTGAACTGGTTTCCAGTTTCTGTTCTATACGTATAATCAGACTGTTAATCGCAACAGCTCTGTCGGTTTCTTCGGTAATCCCAGATGCCGAATATATGACGAACAAAAACTGAATGAATTGGACAGTCCGCTCATACCCAGAACAATAAAGTCTGCCCGGAAACTGAGGGTCGAGAATGAAGTATTGCTTCCCAAATGGCCTAGAGTAAAATGAGACTGTATTACATGCAGCGTTTAAAGATCAAACTTACGGCTCTAATTTTGTGAGTTGTTCACATATCACCGCCTCTCCACATTCGCAATACACGTGTGACCCAGTGAAATGGATGGTTCGCCGGGACAGCACACGTTCTTGTAAAACCCAAGCCCTTTTCATGAGAGGACCTGAATCCACATCTTTGCCGAAATCGCATTCACAAGGTGAGGGGGTTGAGTAATTTTGTGTTTGACGATCTAGGGGACCTGACTGCGGCTTAAGAAAACCATCTTTCCAGCTATGTGCTGATGTTACGGCAATGGTACAGTAAGCATTGGCGAAGATGTCTGGCATGGTGTTAGCTTGGCTTTCCCAGTTGCCACCATCTCCTGGGATAATGCAGAGGGCATCTATCCAGAGATATTGTTTCCCAAGTGCTCGAGTGACCTCAATAGCATCCTGGAATGTCTTCGGCAAGTCATCAGAAGAGAAACCCCCCAAACGATGATCGTGGTTTTCCAGGGTCGTACAAAACCGAGTTTTATCATCTGGTGTGGGATTTCCCCAGCAATGTGACAAAACAAGATAGTCTTCATCCAGAACTTGTTTTTCTACCAGAGTCAGTTTCCCAGAGATGGAGCCATCAATGAAGATAATCCTCTTAGGCCAAAAGTTTCTTTCTCTTGGCGCCCGCTTACAACCGCTGTGGTGATTGACACAGTGCTTCAGCCACTTGCGCAACAGCCGAGCATTTGAAACGCTTCCCGTCGAATGACTCGAGATATAGTTAGACACCACAGTTGATGCCGATTCACTAGAAAATGTTCCAATGAATGGATCATGAGTTGAACGTTCCCACGATTGCTACATAATCAGGGATATTAGTAGGTTTCCAGTCGTAGCATGTGGATTGACTCACACGCTACACCACCACACACACCCAGGTCAGTAATAATACCCATCTCACCTCTCTTAAGGGGTCGTCCCAATCCCTATCAGCCTGATACAACCGGATCCATCGCTGGAACGTTACTTCGTTCTCCAGGAAGCTGACTATCGCGGGAACTATATCTTCCGAAGGGGGCCTCATAGGGCCACGGGTACCCGTGTCTCTAAAATTTCACGGGTGCACATTATGTAAGCCTGCTACCCCACGCGATTGCAGTCACCCAATCCCTTTAGTTTCGCCACCAGTCGGCCATTGACAACGCGTCGCGGATTAGACACGTCCACTTAGAGTAACTTCTCCTTGGTCGTCTAGCAGTGCTCTAAGGATGGATCAAAACTTAGCTGGAGGACTTGCCTCATTCCCGGACGATTGTCTCCCTCCTGAGGGCGATTATGAGTCTCAGGATGCCTTGATTAAGTCGATCAACGCATGGGCGGCAGCACTCGGCTACGCCTTTGTCACGGGAAGGTCAACTAAGGAGAAGACAGGCAGACAGACAGTCACATATACGTGCGATCGAGCCTGTTGCCCTCCTAGTGCCCTAAAAGACCGGCAGCGGAAGACTACCACCCGAGGAACTAATTGTCAGTTCTCGGTACTAGCGAAGGAATCTCTGGATAAGTCTACTTGGGCCTTAAGGCACTGCCCTGATAAGCGGCATTCTTTGCACAACCACGAGCCAAGTCAGCACCCATCCGATCACCCGGTGCATCGGATACTTTCTAAGGAGGATAGAACTAAGCTCGCCGATCTTTCAAACTCCGGTATTGCCCCTAAAGACATCAGATCGTGTATCCGGCAGAACTGCAACACTATGGCAACTCAGCAGGATATCTACAACCGCATTGCCGATACCAAACGAGCAGTGTGCGAAGGCCAGAGTTCTATCCACGCACTTGCCACCCAGCTGGATAAAGAAGGATTCTGGAGTCGAATGCAATTTGATTCAGATGGCCGGGTTACAGCTGTTCTCTTTGCCTACCCCGATTCGTTGGCATACCTTCAGGCCTACCCAGATACCTTCTTACTGGACTGCACCTACAAGACAAACAAGTACGGCATGCCGCTTCTTGATATAATCGGAGTCGACGCTTGTCAGCGATCTTTCTGCATAGCATTTGCATTTCTCAGCGGAGAGACCGAACAGGACTATATTTGGGCTTTGGATCGGCTCAAATCGCTCTACGATGTGTGCAATAGTCGACTTCCTTCTGTCATCTTAATGGACTGTTGTATTGCATGCATAAACGCCGCTACTACCTGCTTTCCATCCGCTGCTTCACTTCTGTGCCTATGGCATGCAAACAAAGCAGTCCTTCGCCATTGTCAGCCAACATTCACACGACAACAGGGACTTGAGGCTTGGAACGAATTCTATAAATCCTGGCATGCAATCATTAGATCTCCAGACGAAGAAACCTTCTGCAAGCGTGTGCAAGAGTTCGAAAAGCAGTATCTTCCAGAGTATATCGAAGAGGTCGGACATATCAAGACAACTTGGCTCGATCCGCACAAAGAGAAGCTTGTGAAGGCCTGGGTTGACCGGCACACTCACTTTGGCAATGTGGTAACCTCACGTTGTGAAGGTATCCATGGACTGCTTAAGGCATATCTCAAAAGATCCACGTTGGATCCTTTTGAGGCTTGGAGGGCAATAAAATATGCACTACTCAATCAGCTTATGGAGTTAAAGTCCAACCAAGCTAAGCAGCAACTTCGTTTACCGATCGAGCTCTCTGGTTCACTATACAGTGCAGTACGTGGATGGGTATCACACGAGGCCTTGAGGAAAGTTGAAGAGCAACGGAAACTCCTTACCAGAAGAGATCCACCTTTATTGCCAAGTTGTTCGGGTTCTTTTTCTCGATCTATGGGACTACCTTGTGCTCACATACGGAAAGATTTGTTAGACCGGAACCTAGTCCTTCGGCTAGATCATTTCTCGTCCCATTGGCACTTGAAACGCGACGGTGCTCCTCGGTTCTTATTAGAACCTCGACAACGGATCGATCAAGTTGCTATTAATTCGACAATACCACAGTCAAGTACTAGGCGGGAGCCTAGCCAGTTCGAGGTAGTCGAGGCGACAACACAA
This sequence comes from Podospora fimiseda, assembly GCA_033297215.1. Taxonomy (NCBI): domain Eukaryota; kingdom Fungi; phylum Ascomycota; class Sordariomycetes; order Sordariales; family Podosporaceae; genus Podospora; species Podospora fimiseda. The sequence goes on along the minus strand of MU865624.1, from coordinate 2,143 downwards.
CCAAGCCCGTACACCATCGCCGTCTGGACCCCTGGCGCCTGTACCACCGCCTTCGTTTCAACCACCTTCGGCTTTACTACCGTACTATGATCCACGGGCAATCTACCAGAGATATGTCAAGGCAAGAGAAACCTGGTATAAAACCCCACCGCGTGAGAGTATCAAAACCAACCAAGAATACCGGAAGGCGATGGGCTTACCACTACGATACAGTAAGGCAAGCTACGAGTGGTGTCTTGACTATAAGCAGATGAAAAAGTAGTGTACAACACCAACAGGCTCAAGGGACTGGACGAAGGAGGAGATGATGGCCTATCTGGATTGGAGTAGAGCAGAAGACAGTCGAATTGACGCTCAAGTAGCTCAAGAGAGAGAACAGCAGCCATTTGACACTGGAAGAAGAGGTGTGGAAGATATCTGGAGGAGGATAGAGAAGGATATCGAAGAACAGCAGGCTTTATACTCAGCGGAGAATCTGGAAGAGGAATGTATTATAGTTAGCGGTTAGCATAGAGAATGCAAGGTGTCACGCGTATTTACAGAGCAACGGCTAGGAGCAAGGGAAAGCATTTTGGCTTTAAAATTGTCTGAAATTGTCTGAAGAGTTCTAGTTCTCTGTGGCTTCCCCAGAGAGCCTTTCTATTAGTTGTATATATTGGCAAATCTAGTGGCAAATATTACCAATAGAGCTTCTGTTGAGCAGGCCAGTCAGGGTTAGGGTTCATGCCGACATGCTACTCCCGAGCACGAGCCGTATGGCGGCTCGCGCTCAGGAGCAGGAGCATATATAACCTGAGCATGGCCCGAAGGGCCTCGCTCAAGAAAGACAATCAGATCTTTCTTTTCTTACTCTCGCTCGTTCCTGAACATGCTCCTTGGCACTCCCCCATGCTCCACAGCTTCCTTTTTGATAGAGGGATCTATCTTATTGCGTGCGATACAAGGCTTTTTGTTGGAGGATACAATAGACCCTAACCCTCCACAGGTGCGACTGCAGAGATTTCCCCTCCAAGAAACGAACAATGAATATACAATCATTCCAGTCGTTCCGTTGGCGCTCCTACAGGTTTGGCAACTGGAGACGTGGAAAAAGCTTATGTTGAGTAGTTTGGTGGTTGGATTGGAATTGCTGGCTTACGTAACATTCGCGGAACCCGCGAACCTATTGGGCCCCCGCTTCCAAATCAGCCACTGCTGCCACCATCTGTGCCCTATTCAGAGGGTGACAACCATCACGTGACTGGTCACATGTAATCTGCTCGCACTCTTCTGTTTGAGCAGTGTTGAAATGATGTCAATTCTAAAAGAAAGAAATCAATCAGTAGATAATATATTATCCAGTCATTTCATAATAAGCATCAAATGGCTCATACTTCGGAAGAAGTAAAGGAGTTGACCAAAATGAACTAAACACCTAGGTATTCTCTGCTACAACATATGAAAGGCGACTGATAGGTTGGCACCACCTTTTTACTACGCGGGCACCATATTGATATTTGGGCACCCCCAATATTGATACGCGGGCACATGGATATTTGGGCACCACCCTTTTTTATCCACGGGCACCAGGGCCCACCTGCCCAGAAACCAAATTTTCGCGTGATATTCCACCTTTTCCACTTTTCCACCTTTCCACATATAGCAACAACCACCAAAATATCAATTGAAGCTATTCAGGATGATTTTCTACAGTATGGAGCAAATTTATGTGGTATTGATGGACCTCGTTAACCAGTCTACAGACTTCCACGATGCTCGATGACCACACCAATGCCCTCCTGACCGACTGGAGCGATGATTTCCATGACGCTGAAGAGTATCCAGACGATGGCTCGGACCTTTACGACGATGCTTCAGACCTCTCCCACGATGCCTCAGACATATCTGAAGACACTCATGAACGTCACCAGCATGCAGAAGATCCTCAAACCCGCGGTTCTAGCGACAATGACGATGCTTCCACATCGTTTGAAGGTGATACCGATGAAGATACTGGTGAAGAAGACGATTCGCGCACCATCCCAAACCCACCTGACGGCTTCGGGTTCACCGAGGAGGATGGCTCTTTTACACCCGCCCATACTATACAAGAATTACAAGATGAGCTCAATCGCTGGGCCAGAAAACGAGGTTTCGCTGTAAT
>MU865623.1:0-14247 GCA_033297215.1 Podospora fimiseda | reverse complement strand
ACACCTGACAGTGCCTGACAGGTGTTGTAGCAGAAGCGTTCTCAAAAGACCGGCTTTCTGCAGGAACATTGGAATTTCCTTCTTTTCTTCTTCACATTGTTATCAATTAGACTACATCAATGTATTATACTGCAGCTCAGCCTCTTTCAATTATTGGTTCGTCACCCTAACCCTCAATATAACACCCAGGAAGGTTGAATATTGCAAGGCTTTTTATGTTACAACCTGCACCGAGTTCGGGTACAGACTGCAAGGCAGTACGCCAAGGGGTAGCTTGACAGGATACTCGAAGGTTGTGGCATGCGTCTCAGACAAGGGGTTCAATGTCAACAGCAGGTTGGCTGGGGACATTTCCAGCATGTCCCCACCTTCACGTCAGGTCGTGACAGAATGGCTATTTATTTATAAATAATTCTTTCTATGATTAAGAATGCCTTTTATTTCTAAATCACGCCTTTCAAACCAAAAGCCGTTTTCCCTCTTAACAAAAGTGTCACGGGCGCAAGCCGTGGACTTCGATGACGTATGTCACGTGTAGATTAGCATAGATAAGGAAGAAGGTTGCAGCCGTTGTAACGGTGGGGCCTTGGGTGCACAGACCACCCACCTTTAAAGCCTTCCTTCGGCTGCAAACCGTCGGCTTCCTTTCTTCCTTCTTAAATTCAGTATTCTTGGTCTTTGAGTAAATATCCTTTGCGCCTTGTGCCATTGCATGACCCTCGCCAAGACAAAAAGCCATATATAATATGTTGGAGGGTACAGTAGACCCTAACCCTCCACAAGACGTCATCCCAGCCAGCACTCCACATCTGCGACTGCAGAGATTTCTCCTCCAACAACGAACAATGAATATACAATCATTCCAGTCGTTCCGTTGGCGCTCCTACATAATATTAAAGAGGCATAGAATTAACAAAGGTTCAAGAGGGGGGATGATACCTATTACTGCCAAAAGTGCTCAAGTAAATCGAGCACCCACGTGCAGGCTCAGAAAGGGAGTTGTAAATTGGGTTAATCGACGACTAGCTACCTAGAAAATTCAATGACAGGTGCGCCCCTCCAGTGTATTATGGATTTGGATTGAAGTGAAGCGGGGTCCATGTATACTCATCAACATCCTGATAAGCATCTTCCTCCACAGCATCGTTTGATTCGTACTCGTCTGATTCGGACTCGTCTGATTCGGACTGGTCTGATTCGGACTCGTCGTCACTGAATTTCCAGTCATCGTCCTTGGAATCGGACCAACGAAAGATATACTTCTTTCGAATTTGTTTCCACGACTTCCCGTCCGTGTCATACCGGATATCCGTTTCAAGCATTGGTGAATCCTCTTCCTCGATGTACCTAACTCCTGAGCCCCTCTTTACCACAACCATCAGTTCTTTATTTTTCTCGTCCCCATTCATCAGTTCGACATCGGCGGGAAAATCTTGGGGCCGTTCCAAATTGTGATCACGGTGCGGCTTCTGTTCGAATTTCACCCGGGTGCTGGGGTCGAGGATTGAACCGTAATGGCCGGGAGTCTTGGCTCGGTATACTGTGACGGAAGGGTTCGACTCAACACCATCACGAGCTTCCATGACGGCTTGCCAATCGCTCGGCTGGGGCTTCCTCCAGTATCGGGGTAGATCATCCCAGTCGGATGGGTATCCAAGTACGGCGGAGCTGAAGCAAATGTAGCGCAAGGTTTTCCATCCGTTTCCGTCCTTGATAAGACCGCCGAGTGTATCGTAGCTAACCTGATGGCCGCGACCGCTGAGAACTGTGAGCTGGTCAAGACAGAGCCCTGGGAGAAGCTTGAATACGGAGACGAGACGATAGTATACATCGTCTTCCGGGTAGTTCAGCATTAGAGTGTCTCCCCTGATTCTCATGTGGCGTAGCTTTGAGAGAGTATCAATAGGCAGTCGAGTAAGCTTGTCGAGCATTGTGTTGGTATCATCGAAGCAAAATAGGACGTAACGTAGCCATGAGTCGCCAATTTCGTGCCAGGCCCGACGACAAGTACGGAGCATTGCAAGGCCGTTCGGCGCAGGCTTGATGCGGCCAGTTGGACGGTCCCCGAAAGTAAACCTCGTGGAAGAGAAGAGCTGGCACCATATATCGTCTCGAATTTCCTGTGGCAGTCTTTGGTAGAGCAAGCTTCCTATCTGCTCGTTGACGGCGGTGCTCCGCTGAGCGTCCTTGCTACCTCGACCATGTTGCTTGGCTTTCTTCTTTCCCTTGTTGTTTCTCTTCTTCTTCGCCATTGTGGTTGAGAATTTTCAATTTGATGGGTGATGATGGGTGAGGAAGAGGAGAAAGCGGGGAAGAATGGGGCTCCGGGCAACTCAAGGTAAGCGGGGAAGAATGGGGCTCCGGGCAACTCAAGGTAAGCGGGGAATTAATTAATGGACAGCTGCCTGCAGATGGCATTCCAGGTGGGACTTCCAAAAACGACTCTACCTACGCTCGCCGCTCCGGCTCCGTTGACTGTCTCCCCGGATAGGTCGGCTGTGTCCTACTTCCTCAGCTTAACCCCCTAAAATATTCTTTTATTACTCAAAACCAAATCGGTTTTTATTTTATTTTCAAAAGGTATGCTTTATTCGAAAAAGGCCTTTTTTATTTCAATAAGGTATGTCTTATTTCAAAAAGGCATGTTTGATTTTAAAAGGTATAACGTTAGCGTTAACGTTATTTTATTTAAAAAGGCATATCTTATTTCAAAAAAGCATGTTTTATTTCAAAAAGGTGTATTTTATTTCAAAAAGGCATATTTTATTTTTAAACGGCATTTCATCATCAATTACAAACATTGCGCTATCAAACGTAGGTAGGCCGTTGATGAAGGACATAGTCGACCTGTCCGGGGATACAGTTAACTGAGCCGTCCCGATGCTCGCAAGCTCACTTCCCCTTCCTTATTTGTTCCTCCGGCTCGTTCCAGGTTGCATCAATGGGCTCGAAGATTTGTTGGCGTGATGTACTCATTCTTCCCGGCCTTATTACCTTATCAGCTGTTTGCTTTCTTTGGTACTTCTTTTATTCGTCCTTGTTATCCCAGGTGTTTCTTTTTCCACGTTTGCTTTGAGCAAAAGTGCCAATTCGGAGCAAACCCAAATCCCAAACATCATTTCTTTAGGAAACTGCTCCATCTTATGAACAATCCCAGTTTTGTATGACACACGAGATCACGCGTACATGGAGATTCAACAACTGCAAGCATATGAACATGCGACAAGCAAGGTTCGAACTTGAGAATCATGTATGAGAAAATCATTGTATTGATCGTGATAATATAGAGTTATATATACAAAAAGTCGAGATTATAACGACCAACTGAAGTGAAGAGTAACAAAAGAGGGAAAAGATAGTCTATGCATCAAGAAAATTGAAGCAAAGCTAACATGAGCGGCCAATCACGTGGAATAGTGAGCAACATATGCAGCTTCCATCATTGACCCATATCCGTCCTGCGTGTTTCCGTTGGGATATCCGGGCTAAACAAAAGTCAGTATTCATGCCCAAACAACTACTAGACAAAAGGAAAACTCACCCAATCACCACCAACAGCAACATTGAGAATGAAGAACAAAGGCTTAGCAGTCAAAGTCCCCCAAACACCAGCATCACCAAGCTGATCACCACGAAGCTGATGAAACTGACGGTCGTTCAAAAACCAAGTGATCGTCTCAGATCGCCAATCACCCGTGTTACGATCCCAAATGACCCTCCATCTCTGCCAATCCTGGCTTGGAATACCGATCGTGGCACCTCTACCAGTTGGTTCGTTGCAGACTCCACCAGGATAAACTAAAGAAAGAATTTCATACATCAGCACAACACCCAAACCAAGAAAGGGAGTGAAAGGAGACGACAAAAAAAAAAAAAAAAAAAAAAAAAAAAAAAAAAAAGAAAAAAGGAAAAAGGAAAAGGGGGGAAGAAACGAAAGAAAGAAAGAAAGAAAGAAGAGAAAAAAACATACCATTACAATGAACAGTCCCATACCCAGTCAACTGTCCATTAACAGTCTCCATAATATCCAACTCCCCACAAGCAGGCCATCCGGTTCCCTGTCTAATACTCTGTCCCAACAACCAAAAAGCAGGCCAAATCCCCTGTTTCCTACTCACATCGTTTCCACCAAACTTAATCAATGCCTCCGCCATTGTTTTCTTTCCTGGCTGCGGAACAAAAGTATATCTACTTTCAATCCTACCCGAAGTCCATCCTCCAGAAACGGAAGTATCCCTCCACGGAATCAACTGCAACGTTTGTCCCCCAGAAAGTTGAACCTGTCTAGGATTGGCGCGGTAGGTTTGCAATTCATTGTTGACGCCAATGTTACGGTCGATAATGTCCCAGTTTGTGGTTGAAGGGAGTGTGCCGCCTTGCCCGGAAAAGGTATCGGCCCAGACGAGGGAGTATTCGGGGTAAGAAGGGGGTGCCCAAGCTGTTGTAAGAGGGAGAGAGGAAAGAAGGCAGAGGAGGAAGGGTTTGGAAAGATACATGATGAGTATCTACAAAGGCAGTAAAAAGGAGTGTAAACGAGTCAAAAAGAATTGGCTCAAAAGTAAAGTACAAAAATATTTACAGATTTGAAACAAAAAATAAGGGTTCGAGGGAATGTGTGAGGTATGTCTCGTCCAAAAGGAATGTAAACTGGTTGCTAAAGCGAACCGAGTGGTTGGGTTGAGATGAGACTGGAATCTACATACTTGTCTCGGGATGGGGGATCTAGATCTATATAGACATTTCCCCCCTTCCTTCTTTACTTCATAGAAATGAAACTTGAAGAATCAGGATTTGAGGAAAAAATCACGACATACTCAAAACAGGGGTCTTTGAGCATGAGAACAGCCCACATGGGACGGACATTGTCCCTCCCCCCTTGCCCCGAACGGTTTTACCACAATCGTGCATATCTGGTAGAATGGAGCCATCCATGAAAAATCATCATTCCTTCAACTAAGACTGGTCAGGCCGGTCAAATGGGCGCATTCATGCTGACCAGTTGTGTGATGGCAAAATATTTTTCTTTTCCAACAGGGGTGTAAAGAATATATCAGGAGGCAAAAAAGACAGGATGACCAGGGCGGGTAAGGGCCGCTGTAGGTTGTGACCCAAAGACCGCAGAGGATTGGAGGGATTCCATATTCTGGGGACTTGGGGGTTAATGCGCAATATGTTTCGCCTTGTTACTACCGGGGTTAAGTTAAGACACACACAAACACACAGACACCTGCTTCTAGACCAAACCCTTAAACATACAAGGTATTCGGGTGTGAACCTCTTATGAGCCTTATAGTCGCCAAGAGCCGGAGAACTGGGCCGCATTTGCGACCAACAGACTAAAACCTCGACTCTTTCATTTCCCCATAAAAAGGCACAGGTTCTTGGTAGGTTCTTGTTTGCCATCACCAGCATAAACTCTTGAATCCTTTGCTAATCTTTTGTCGTGGCTGATTTGATCACTTGAAGTTGAAAGTGTCAGAGGGGTGGAACTTGACTGTGCCGTGGATTATATCCGGAATCTTTGTGATAGAGAACAAAAAAATACCGGTCGGCTGAAACGACCGAACAGTTAATCATATCCGTGCAGGTGTTCACTTTCCCCGGGTTTTTGGGTAGCATTGAAAAGTCCCAGGTGCCATTTTATATCCGTCGGCGCTTTTTGGAGTTTTGGGGTACACAAAAATCGCAGTCTCATGTGAGTTGACGTGTAACGTTGTCTCACACATCCTGGGACTACTTCGGCAACTTTGAGAGTCATTCTGGCAGAGTCTACATAGTTTTGACACATTTTTTGATGTTCAGATGCCATGATGTGAAGACAAAAAAGGGGCAAGGGGAATTATATGCTTATGTAAACAACTGTTTCGAGGTGACGCCAACCAACAGTCTTGAACCATCTCATTGGCCAGAAAAGAAATATCAAAGGATGTGCTTGCGCCACGCTTCCCATGAGATCCAATTGGTCCTGAGTAAAGACCCAGTTTTCCGGGAACCAATCAACAGTGAATCCAACCTAATGTTCCTTCTCTTCGACAACTTTTAGGCAACGAACACGTTTCACAACCTTTTTTGACAGTCAGCAAGCATCCTTCCAAACTTCAACTGAGTTTATTCATCACGCTTCATCCCATGATGACAACAACCTCATTTCCACAATTCACCCAATTTCCCTTCGAATTAAGACACCAAATCTGGCTCTACACAATCCCCGACGACGAACCCCAAGTAAACCTGGACCCTTTCTTCAAATTCAAGCGCTACGAAGCATGGCCAAGACCACAACTCCCCCTCTGCTTCCCAGCCATCATGCACACTTGCTACGAAGCTCGCACCATTGTCCTTGAGTATTTCAACAAAAAAAAATATTGGCCCGCCCTTACCCGAGCACAAAGTCACGGAATTAATGTCCCCCGTCGTGCTTTTATCCCTGAGCTTGATGTTCTCTACATGGAGCCTGGCTATCACGGAGATATATCGGTGCGCCGTGCTGAAAGTCCGGTAAACCCCCCGGGTATGGGGTGGAGCGATCTTGTTTTGGCTCCCGAAATTCGGCGTCTGAGGTCCATTGCATTTCCTTGGGGGACCGTGCCTTACCAAGCGTTGGCTGTTTTTGCCATGTATTCATTGGAAATTTCGTATATTGTGTTTTGTGACGATTGGCCTTTGCCGCCTGTTCCTGACGTCCCTGGCCCACCATGGGATCGTCCGTTTAAGTTGGTGGAAATGACCGAGGAAGAAGAACAGAATGGGGTGCCTCTTGAGACCATTCATCCGCAAAGAAGGACAGTGGTTCCTGTCAAGGACAATGGGTTGGTTGATATCCATGGGTATGCTCGGGAAGAGGAAAAGCGGCTAATGCAGGCGTTGAAGGATCATCAAGATGAGGAGCGGGTCAGGGATTGGTGGGATAATCGGCCTGAAAAAGGAATGCCTCTGAAGGTAGTCGTCAAGAGGCTTGTTAGGGCACCGGCGTGGTATAAAGCTGAGTCTCAGACATGACCGTTATTGGTGTAGATGAGTTGTTTTGAGTCGAGATTTAGATTATACCAACACCACAATCACACTGATTCCGTCCCTCTTGAAAGTCAATCCCTCAGCCAAGGCTTGCTTTGCATGTATCCAACAACCTGAAATTGAACCTTCAGTGAGTTCGGTCCAGGCCGATCCTCTTCCCGTTGACGATAAACTCCGTCCCCTCCTCCCCCATCTTGGCCTTCACAACCGACACCTTGCCCGCCTCCTCGCCCGAATCCCTCCCAACCAAAAACTGACTGTGAGTAATCACAATAGTCCATCCAAACAACGTCTGCGACATGGCACTGCACCATCTTACCACAGCCGTCTGTCCCGCCAAATCCAAACTGTCAAAAACTTCGTCCACAAGGACGTAGTGAGCTCTATGTGCACTCCTGGCCCTGGCTAGCTGCAACAGAGCAAAGAAAAGCGCAAGATCAATCCGTTTCCGTTCCCCAGTTGACCTTTTTCCGTACGCAAGTGACGAATGAACGCCAAGACTGCGGTTGAGTACCGAACCAGAGCTTGAGAAGGTAGTTGCGTCACTTTGATCCGAGTTATACAACGACCGCAGCATACCTGTTGCCACTTGTGCATGCCGGGTATCATCATACAACACCATCAAGATCTGAGTAAGCAGCGAGTTAAGCTCTGGCAAGGACTTCTCGAAGATGTGCTCGCGGAAGTTGGCTGCTGTTTTTGCTCCAGACTTTGCCGAGGAAGAAGACGGACTGGCAGCAGTACGAGTTCTCTTAGCAAGGGCAGAGTACCAAAACAGAAACAGGTCGCGATTGGCGGCCAAGTCTTCGAGCTTGGTGTTTATCTCGTTGTGTTCTGAATGTAATGACTCTATGGATGAGTTTTCTTGTTCCACGAGCCGCGTGTATTCGGTTACGGCGCCTTCTTTCACTGCGACCTGTTGTCGTAAAGCTTCGCATGCTTTCTCAGTTCGTTTGAGTTCCGCAGCGTTTCTGATAAGCCTTGCTTCAACTGCCTCTCGAGCACGCCTAGCCTCCATTGCATTCTTTGCACGCATGGCCTGAGCTGCTTTACGGGCGCAGGCAGCCTCCCTTGACTTCTGAGCACGCCTATCTTCGAGTACCTTTTGAGCGCGCATTGCCCGCGCCAGTTGTTCATTAACTGCGAGGGCCTTGTTGACGGCACGCTTCTCCTTTTGTCTCAGGTTCCGCAAATTTGAAGTAGTTTTCTCAATCTCACCCTCGAGACTGTTGATGGCGGCTTGATCCTTAATCTTTGGGGTCTCTTCTCTTGGTATCCCGCGAAGGGCCATGAAAGTCCTCAAGATGACAAACATAAGGCCGCTTTTCACCGCGTAGAAGACCTTTTGCAGGCCTTCAAACTGAGAAACGCGACCATGATCCTCTAACCGTCGACTGAGCTTCTGCTGTAGCTGACGAAGCCATACTGCTAACGGAGGGTGGATCGGCTCTGGCTTCTGAAGCTTCTCCAGAGACGTCTCCAGACGTCGCAGACTCCCCTGCTCGATGTAGATTTCATTTTGCAATACCGAAATCTCATTCCGGAGGCTGGAGCTGAGCTTGGGAAGATCTGCAACTTTCCTCTCCAAATCAACTGGTTCCTCCGAAATTTCTGGGGAATCATCCTCCACTGCTATTTCCAAGCTTGAAATCTCTTCCTCAATTTGTGGCTGTTGCTTACTCTCAGATTCTTCCTTCTTGATTCTGGATTCAGTGGCTTCCTGCTCTCGAACAGCGGTCCGCAAAGATCTGGCAGCATTCCTTGCGTCTTGTTCGACTCGAGTCTTGGTTCGCTTTAGATCCTCGACCCTGCGTTGGGTGTACTCAATTGTCCTCCGAGAGCCTTCCAACTGCTTCTTTATCTCGTTCATGTCGTTGTCGATATTCTTCAAAAGCAGCTTTGAAACCTGTCCACATTGGTCAAGAATCGACAATCCGAGTAATTCCTCAATCAGGTCACGCCTTTCCGCCGGGGTTGAAGTCAGAAAGCTTGCTGCACCTCCATGGCTAAGCACAACTGTCCTCACATACGTCTCGTAGTCAATGCCAAGGAGCTCGTTGATCGCAGTTTGGGTGTTGCGCGGCTCAGGGTGTTCGAACTGTGTCTGAGGCTGTCCATGTAGAGAGACAATAACGCGGTTGCTGTAAGTTTTGTGTTTTCGGTAACGCGTAATGGCATAGCCATTGGCGAACTCAAGTGTAACAGAGCAGTTCTTGCCTACATTGTCGTTGACAACATCATTCACCGCCATCCCGTCCCGAATACATCGTCCAAACTGACACCAGGTGATAGCCTCAACGAGTGTGCTCTTGCCCGACCCGTTGTTGCCGGTAAGGAAGGTTAAACCGCGGGGAAGATCTTCCCGAAAGTCAATCAAGATGGTATTTTGTACGCCGAGAAAATTGGTGATTGTGAGCATTCGCGGCTCGGCGACGAAAATTTCAGTAGAGGGTCCTGCCAGCTCGGTGGCGGTTTTTGTGCCAATTGCTAAAGATGAACGATCAAGAAAATCTTGGTAGTTAAACTTTTTGTCTGCATCTTGACTGGCCATCTCTCGAGAGGCTTGAAACATTCGCTGGCCCACGCGCATCAGCTCGTCTCGCCGGGAAAGAAGAGATTCGTCCAGATCCACAGACATCACATATTGCCGTGCTTCTGCAGCGAGATCAAGTCTCTCAGACTGAAGCATGGTTCCCGCGTTAAAGGCCGAGATGGTATGGACAGCCGTTGCTGAGGATGTTTTATCGTTCTGATCCTGAATGGGCTCCTCCAAGGCTTCCAAGCTCTGGACAGCAGCATCGCTCTCTGGAACCGATGCGCCCAGGCCACCAAACACTGTCTGCTGACTCTGGAGGGAAAAGCCCATCGGGGTCCAGTTTCGTACGCTCCGCACACCGAGGGAGAGAAGCTTGTCACGAGCTGTGGCGTACTTGAGCTGGGTGAGCTTTCCTAGTAGCATGACATGCTTGTCTGTTACGGCATCCTCGTCAATCTGGCCGTCAAGGAGTTGCTCCAAGTCGGCCGTAACGTAGCCGATGGCGTGCGGATTGATCAGTTGTTTCTGATTGAGTGTCTTGGGGTTGAACAAGACGACGCCCCTATTCTTGTCGTAAAGGTCGGCCCAACTCAGCTGCAAGGGCGAGCCCAAGTATGTGATGCTGCCTTTCAGATCCGGCCTCTTCCTGGCAGGTTGTGATTGGAGAATGGTTTGGTGACTATGAAAGTGTCCAGTAAAAGTTCGTGCCAGAGACGCGAACCGATTTGCACCCGTAAATCCCCGGTGTGTGACAGAGTGGATTGCGGGAGGACCGTCCGCGTCAGCTCCGACCACATGCCGCTGTAGGATGGCTTTATGGATTGCTAGATGACCAAAGGCTACTGTTTTGCTCGCTTGAGAAGGGTCCAGAGCAGCAATAGCTTCTGTCAGTTCGTTTTGCTCCTCTCGAAACGGTAGGAGGGAGACAGGTCTGCCGTCCCACTCGTCATGGGCAATGTCGCTATGTATCGACACATACGGAGCGAGGCGCTTGATATTCAATGCATCGAGTGCCGTCGTCTGGTAGTCTCGTCGATAGGCGAGGTCGTGATTGCCGAGCAGGATGTGAATTTGCGGGACTACATCGCTGAGATTGCTGATGAATCGATAACATGCAGACAAAACATGGGTTGGCTGCATGGTGCGGCTGGTCAGAATATCCCCACACAGTACGGCTCTCGTCACCTTCTTCTTCTCAGCCTCCTTGACGATCCATTCCCCCGTTTGTCGTACACGATCCAAATCATTATGCTTGAAGTGAAGGTCGCTGAGAAGCAGCCATCGCGACTTGAGGATCGATGACGCTCGCATCTCTCGGTGGAGCTAACAAATGGAATATGAAGCACTGATGGCCGCCATTCAAGCCCAACTGTTGAAAATGTTGAAGAATTGGTCAAGGTGGCATGGCGAAAATCGAGGTGTCGACTCGCTGAAGGGGCCGAGTTACGAGTAGATAGATGACAAAATCAGAAATGGGATGGCATTGAGCCGTGGAGAGGTTAAAATATCAGAAAATACTGCTTGTGGATTTGAAAGTTGCCAAAAATAGAAAGTAAAAATTGTGAAAGGTTTGGATGCCTAGGGTGCAGGGTCAAATTTGGTGGTGCATCATTCCAGTTGAGTTTGAGTTTGGGGAGGATTGCTTGCCAAGTTGCCTCTGCAAAAATTGAAGCCTTTTCGCAGGAGCTTGGGCCAGGCTCCACTCTTAACACTAACACTTATGCAGGCCCTTCCAATGTAACAACTGAAGCAACAACCTGAAACTTGAACAGACAGAAAGCTTTTTGTAAATTGATTTAATCACCTGGTTTCACTCAATTACGTGCTATCTTTTGAGCTAGAAACCTCTTTAACTTCATGTCCTAAGTTCACATTGGTTCTGCGACTCTAACATGTCACTGACCCAAGACGCTCCGGGGTTAGGGTTCATAATGTAACATCAAGCAAATTCAACATTTAAATAAAGAGATTGATAATTCAAAATCTAAAATCCTGGAATCTTTCCTTATTAATCTGTAGATGACGTCTAATTTCACTCTGTTCGTGCTAGTCCAATCATTTCTGTGAATTTTATGACACTTACTGTAAACTCATGCACAAAAATGTGCCCAGGACCTGTAAAAGTTCAAGAGAGAGCACGATACGAAATAATCGTTGTATTTGCTTGATTTCTCACTATAATAGTCCCACTCAGCCATTATGGAAACTGCATTTCAAAATCAGCTATGGAATGGACACAAATTACTTGACTACCCGACTATTGAGGTACCTGCCATGACTCGCTTATGGGTAGGTAGTGCTGGCACACCCAGAGTAATTAGATGTTTAGTTGGAACATCAATTTTATCGGATGCTGTTGGAACAGATTACTACATTTTCTAACCTTTCTAGGAGTTTTTTGTCTTGGTGGCGGGCCAATATGCATGTTGGTTCTGTCTTTATCCTCTGTTGCATCTCGATTTCCAATCACAATGAGTGCACCAACGTGCCATGGAAATGAAATTCCGGGTATAAAAACTGAAAAAAATCGCCGTATTTTAGTTGCGAATATTTCTACTACTTCAGCTGACAAAAGATAAGTCCTGAACCGTGATCACTCTCCTCGACCATTCCAAGTTTCCAACACGACACCATGGCAAGCACTTCAGACCCACCCAAGCCAATCCGTGTTTGGATCACTCGTAGGTCTCATATACTGCCTCAAACTTGCAATCAGGATGTCCGCTAACCACACTGTTAACAGCACCCGGACCAAACCCCTGGAAAACAATCTTCCTCCTCGAAGAACTCAACCTCAACTACGAAATCAAATCCTTCCGCTTCGACGACGTCAAAAAAGTTCCCTTCATAAAGATCAACCCCAATGGCCGCGTCCCGGCTATTGAAGATCCCAACACCAACCTCACCCTCTGGGAATCAGGTGCCATCAACCAATACTTAATCGAACAATACGACACAGAAAACCGTCTCAGCTACGACACACTCATCGAGAAAAACCTTTGTAATCAATACCTCCATTTTCAAATGAGTGGTCAAGGTCCTTACTTTGGCCAATGCGGCTGGTTCCAGCATTTACATCCCGAAAAGATCCAATCAGCTATTGATCGTTACGCCAATGAGATCAAGCGGGTTCTAAGCGTTTTGGAGACTGTCCTGTCTGCAAAGTTTACCGATGAGCAATGGTTGGTAGGGAATAAGATGACGTATGCGGACATGGCATTTGTTCCGTGGAACTTCCGGTTGAGTGAGGTGCTCTTGCAATCTTGGGACGAAGTGTTTGACGGAACACCGCGGGTTAGAGCTTGGCATGAAAAGATGGTTGAGTTGCCGAGTTGGAAAAGGGCGATGGAGCACAGAGCCAGGTTGATGGATGGGCAAGGGTTGCAGTGGAATGGGGTGCCGAAGGGGATTGAGAATTTTACCGAGTATGAGGAGAAGATTCAAAAGGGGGAGATCAAGTATGATTAGATGATGCGGTTTTTATCGGTGTTACATATTGGGTTTTGCCGATTATCTTCCGTGCAAACTTTTTAGAGTTTACACAATACCAGGTAGGTTTGAATACTTTTCGGGTCCGAGTTATTCCTCCAGCCTCCAGGTGATCCCGTCTGATCGATTTCCTTGCCGAGCTTGCATCTGTGGGGAGGCAATAACTCTCAGTTGCGGATGTGTCATATCCGCAACTTGCCATATCCGATACCGGGAGTAAACCCTCACTCCCGTTCAGATGAGTTCGTCTCAAAGCAGTAGTCCAAGCAGAAATTGGCTCAACATTATATCTGGGGCAAGCCTTCAAAAATTGCAAATCTGGTCAAGTCCAAGTTCACGCCAACAGTTCCCAATCCACATTAATAATCAACGCTCCGAGGGTATCAACAGGTATGTGAGCAACACCCACGCATATCTCCCCCGAGTCAATCTAACCTTTTTCTTCCATCTAGCCATCATGCTTAAAATCATCTCTCTCCTCGCCCTGATTGGCACTACCGCCTCCAAAGTCCTGCAGAACTTATCCTGCACACGGCCAATATGTACATGGTCCAGATGACTGGCCGTAACATTGCCTCAAATATTTTCCAAGTAATTGGTGACCGTACAGAGGATGACGAACACTACATAGGCGGCTACGGCAAGCAAGATTGCACAGAGGTGCATAATTCCAGGACACCTGTGCATAAGAGCGCTGTGTGGTGGGCTATGATTGGAGTTAATGACGAGATTACTGAGGAGATTACTAGGCAGAAACCTCCCGATGAGGAGCACTACTAGAGAGATGTAAGGGCTAACTCGAGGTTTGAGTGCATTTTTGGGAAGGGAAGTAGGGAGCAGAATGTTTCGGTACAGATAGAGTTAAATATTTGTGTGGTCCGGCTTATTCAAGTTACTCCATGTGACCCCGTGTGATCGATTCTTTGCCGAGCTTGCGTCCGTAGGAAGGCAACAACTCCCAGTTGACCTCTGCAAAATGTTGAGGTTTAAAAGCGGTCTTCGGCTGGGTCATATCTGTAATTTGCCATATCCGGAGCAAATTCTTACTCCGTCTTGCCTTCAAGATGAGTTCGTCTGATAGCAGTGGTGCACGCAGAAACCGGCTCGACAGGTGTGTAATGGTTTGCAGCAATGTGTTGCAATTGGTGCTACCTATGCTACTAAAATCCTTGAGTGAAGAAGAAAAGAAGAGAAGAAGTGAAGAAGCT
>MU865622.1:0-14328 GCA_033297215.1 Podospora fimiseda | reverse complement strand
TCAGTGTGCTCAGTGGTCTTGGCGACTGAGCACACTGAGCACTTCCTGATTGGTTGCACAGGGACTTGCGGGTCTTCCCATCCCTCGCCCAATGAAAGGATGAGGTGTCCGGCACCTCGGGAATCGCCCAGCGATCCTAGGTGGGGATATTACGCTTGGGGCGTAACACTGCATTGGGGCTTTATGTGAGGAGAGGGTTCGTGGAGGGGGATGAGTTTGGAGTATATCCTGCGGGGGGTGGGTTTAATAGGTTTTTCATCTTGACTTAGTAAAAGAAGAGAGGACTGCCAGGTACAGTTGAGAGGAGATGGACAGTTACAAAGGAGAAGATATATCATTGGAACCAAAGTACCTAAATAACAGCATTGTCCAAGCGTGGCGCCCAGAAGTAGTCCCTTCTACCTAAATCAGTCCACAAAAGTCATCGCCGCAGCAATACCAGCATACGTCCACCATCCATTGGGTTTTTCATACTCCCTATGCCATCTATCAAGCAACTTCTTCCTCGGAATCCCATCCTTGTTGAACATGGCAACATGGTTCTTCTCATCCCATGCACTGTCCAAGATAGGGGCATACTTCCACGCTCCAAAGGCGTCAGGAGAAGGCACATGGCCCGTGGACCAGGCATCATAGACCTCCTGGACTGATACGGCGAGTGCTCGTTTACAAATCTCCAAGTTCTTCTTGTTCTGGTGATCAAGAAGCAGCTGGTCGCCGTACATGACCCACCAGTCGCCCAGGGGGTTCCCAACGGTCAGACCATACTTTCCATCCTCATGGTGCATGTGATGGGCACACTTGTCCCTGGCGTGTGGGTAGCTTGAAGTGAGCTTGGTCCGGGGGACACGGATATGTCCGGCCGCGAAAGAGTCTTGCAAGAAGTGATCCGCAAAGGCGTTACGAGCATAAGCACGCTCGAGACCGAGAGGGTCCTTGTTGCAAGCTGCTGCGAGTCGTAGAGCCGCCGTGTGCCCAGCGTTGTAAGCCTTCCGCGCCTCTTCGCCAAAGTGGTCATAGTTGATGAGGGCTAGTCCGAGGTAACCCTTCTCCCGACCAGACCACCATCCCTTGATTGAGGAATACAAATTGTCCGTTGAGGACCGGAGAAAGCTCTTGAACCCCTTGTAGGGCGGTTTCCCCGACTGCAAGGCGTCGTTGAACATGTCGACTTCGCCTTGCAGCTGGTTGATCAGGGATTCAGCTTCACCTTTGCTCTCGGATCTTATGGCAAGAGTGTAGTAGCCGTTGTTGAAACGATTCACTTGGTCGTCTAGAGTGTTAACCCCGGAGATGGGATCTTCGCCGCCGAAGAAATCGCCACCGAGACCGTTGATCTGGCCATATGTGACTTCGAGACCGTTTTCGAGGCGGATCTTTTTGTTCTTGCCAAAGTAGCTATTTCCGTCGTGCCATTTCAAGAGGAGAGAGTCTCCGAGGTGAGAATGCTCGGCGTACTCGAAGTTGGCAGGAGGCCCCTTGCTCCAGTCGTACACGGTCCGGGCATCCTCTGGGAGTTCCGCGACGAACGGAGCATGACAGTGAAGGAGGAGCTTAAAGGCCTCATCCTCGGTAGGGATCGGATACGAAGGATCAATGGCATCGTGATCAACAGTCTCGCCTTCGGCCGGAGCCTCAGACAGATGCTTGGAGGAAGAATTTTGAGGGTCTGAAGACATTTTCGATGAGTTCGAGTTCAATGTCAGTATTGGTCTGGAAGAGAAGATGTTGATGCTAGAGAATCTAAAGACTGATGGCCTGGTATTTGGCTTTCTTTTATAGAGAAAAGAAATGTTCAGGATTTACAAACTTGTAAGTCTTGAAATTTTTGAAGCTGCTGGCCAAGCCTTCACGGTGGGTTTCAGCCAAAGCATGTAAAGCGCCAAGTCAGCTGAACTTGCCAAATCCAGACATCTTGATCCCAATATTTCTGCAAACGGATCTACCCTCGGATGTTGCAATTGAATATTGCAGGATTATTGGATGGCCGAGGCCGGCCGAGACCGCCGAGACTCATTTCAGCTGTTCACTTAAAGTCTTGTGACTTTCAGGACCAGAACATCAAGCCCAATTAGTCTTTAGTGTTACATTTTGAATAACAATTCCCAGCTCAATATTGTGCGAAAGAAAAAAAACAGTTGGATGACAGGATGAAATTTTGAAATGCGGGCTCGCATTTGTTCGCAAAGAAATATTACCTCAGCAATCAACCAAATCAGGATGGTGTTTTATCATGGAAGCTAGCTATCGGCCCGGATCTATTTCGTTTATCTGCCTCTTGATTAACACTTTTGAAGTCTTCAGACGTTTATCCTTTCAGAAACCAAAAGTGCGGGGACTACAAGCATGTGTTGGAGGGTATAGTAGACCCTAACCCTCCACAAGACGTCAACCCAGCCAGCACTCCACATCTGCGACTGCAGAGATTTCTCCTCCAACAACGAACAATGAATATACAATCATTCTAGTCGTTCCGTTGGCGCTCCTACAGGTTATGATGCCCTCGACGTTTCCACTCATTTAGTCTGTGTTGAGCAGGCCAGTCAGGGTTAGGGTTCATGCCGACATGCTACTCCCGAGCACGAGCCGTATGGCGGCTCGCGCTCAGGAGCAGGAGCATATATAGCCTGAGCATGGCCCGAAGGGCATCGCTCAAGAAAGACAATCAGATCCTTCTTTTCTTACTCTCGCTCGTCCCTGAACATGCTCCTTGGCACTCCCCCATGCTCCACAGTCTGATTAATGTGTCACCATTGACCGATTTTACATTCTTTTGGCCTCAAATCGCCGCACATCTTTGACCTCAAATTGTCAAAATCTTGGCCTCAACTCGCCATATTTTTGCAAATTTTGCACACATTCAACAAACGGCTGGATCGAACGCCTCAAATCGCGCCATCCAATCACGTTTACACCAATACGGCACCTATTAGACCATTGTCATCGCACAGATTACCGCGACCAAGCAGATACTCATCGCTAGCCGAACACTTACGCCAACGACGACAAAACGTCACACACACACCACAATGTTTGTGAATATTCACGACATCTCTGTTCCCCTTCTTACGGGCGAAGACAATCTTGAAATATGGAAGTCAAGTCTCCTCGATGCTCTTGAAGCCAGAGGCTTAGATGATTACGTCCTTCAAGTTGTGCCTGAACCGACTGATGCTGCACTGGCGAAGGTCTAGCATCAGGAACGGGCCATGGCACGGCACATACTTCGCACCACACTGATGGGACCAAAGATTATCAGTCTTCTGAAAAATAATGGTTGGCAAATGAATGAGAAAGACCCCAAGGTCACATTCGATCTGGTGGAGAAAACCATACACACTACCGGCCGCATCAACGCCGCACAGATGTTCCTGGAATTCGTTCAACTACGCCGTTCACAGTTCGATTCAATGCACTCCTACATCACCCGCCTGACAACCCTGAAAACTCGACTCACTGGACTCAACTACGCCATTCCAGAAGTAGGGCTCATGTCAGTACTCCTCGCTGGCGTCAAAGACTCCTACCCTATGGATTACAACCGCTGGTACAGAGAGTTTGACCAGGACTCACTACACTGGGAGGATTTTATCAAGGAACTCACCAGGATTGGCAACTCGGAACGTGGAGATCTTCGTCTTCCACTCGTTGAAACCAGGAAGGCAAAACTTCATGACCAAGCTCGATCAACTTCATCCAACGGCAACAATCCCTCTGAGAAACCACGAAAGGAACGGACTATCTGCACTACTTGCAACAAACAGACTTGGAGCAACTTCATTCATCATGACAAATGCGGCAAGCACATTCCCAAGGATGGTCAGTGTTATTGGTGTGATCCAGGAAATGCTCCCAACAGCTGGAGAAACAAGCAGTCGGTCTTGAATATGAAGAAAGCTACCACATCAACCACTGCAGCCATTTCGAACAACACCAACGGACTCATGACACCATCGTCTACAACTCCATCTTCGAATCTACTCTTTGCCGGAAATTTTGCTCTCCTTGACCATGCCCCTACCTCACCATCAACTCAGGATTTTTACCAGAGCCCCCGTTGTTAAGAACAAGCAACGAAGTCCAACAGGCTCTCAAGGCACCAAACACCACCGTAACGAAAGATTCGATTGGTCTCAACACAGGAACGATGTACTCAACATTCAACCCATCCGCAACTACCATCAGATGTTTTACGCACAACGAACTTCCTGTCACACCGGCGAATAACTTTCAAGATTTCAAAACAACAAATGATAAATTTCAACACACACATCTCTCACCCCATGACAGATTCACGGAGCGATCCCCACAACAAGAGACATATCTACCATCACCACAATCTTCGACGTCAATATACACACCGGATGAACAACTCCTTGGCGAAAATCAACAATCAGAAAGTGATGACAAGCCTTATCAGATTGGGATTTCATCTGAGGCTCCTGCAGAACTTGAGAACAGACAATACCAATCATTACCACCGACACCTTCAGGTTCAAGACCCACAAAAGTGAACGACATCATCACAGTCGATACACATACATCTTCGAGCATATCATCTGCACCACTGAATGACACCATCACAGTCGATGCACTCACATCTTCAAGCTCAAGACCTGTACCACTGAATGATTCCATCACAGACACCGTGGCTACATTACAAGAACCACGAAAATGCGGGAAGAGAAAGACATACGCATCTGGACACTACAGTAATCTTCAAAAAGGCAAACAAGTTAAATTCACAAACCCATTGCCTCCCCCCAAGCATACGGAATTCATCAAGGTGTTACACATGGTTACTTGGAAGGTGCCTTGAATAAAAGCGGAGTGATGATGAATGAGAGGCATGCGAGGAAATACCTTTACACTCTTTTATCTGATTCAAGCGCATGCACTACCCTCATCAGGTTCAACACTTCAGGGGGTGAACTTAAAACACCAAGAAAATGATCAGAACAACACTCTTTTGATGTATATAGATTTCACTTTTGCTATGTTTAGATAGACTGTGGGCAGTAGGCTGGTCTGAGGGGGTGTGTTGGAGGGTACAGTAGACCCTAACCCTCCACAAGACGTCATCCCAGCCAGCACTCCACATCTGCGACTGCAGAGATTTCTCCTCCAACAACGAACAATGAATATACAATCATTCCAGTCGTTCCGTTGGCGCTCCTACATCATTCTGGATAATACGTGATTGTTCTCAATTTACCTCTACACCGCTAGGGTCTCGGTCCGTTGTTTTTCTTTGAGAGTCGGATAGTCGTCAAGTCTTGGTGATCTATCACATCACACACTAACCAAAACAGAGATAATCCCGTCGCCGTTTGCCCCCAGCTGGCAAAGACGCATGCCAATCATGCACGCGCTCTTGTGTGCAGTGACGGCTCTTGCAACCCCGACTGAACCCAGCGGCAGCTGTCAGGTTGTTTCTGTCTTGGTAAAGGAATTTTGGAATACGTTGCGATGTAGGTTGAAGTAAATCCCCCAGATCTAGTCAGCAATTATATTGCCCCTCTTCCATCGTTCCCTTTGCACCTACAAGAAAGCCTTCGTGCCGTGAAAGCCGTCAGGAGTGCCGTCTAAAAAATCGAGCAATCTTTCCCAGATCTCCTACGAGTTCCTTTGCTGTCTGAACCCCGTAGAGAGACCCAAGGATGCCCGGTATGCTGTAGCGGTGTCAGAAAACGAAAAGCCTTGATCAACTGCTGTTTGTATTACCTGATTTCAATCACTCTGAAATGGCTGTTGAGATATCCAGTGTTCTGGAAGCCAATTGATGATTTTCGTTGCCGAAGCTTCAGATCGGTCAAGCAACTTCCGGAACCGGCTTGCGTTCAAAATGACCGCTTCACTCAGGGTTTTGCAGATTCCCTGCTGCATCGTTGCTCTTGCCGAACTGAAGGGTATAATTGCAGAATTTGTGGCCATGATAACTCGTACTTGCGGACAAAAGCTTAATTGAAGTGAAAGTTTTGGAGAGAAAAGGAAAGAACGGGAGAAAAGGGAGGTACTGTCGGACTTATCGGTGAGTCAATGGAATTTCACAGACATGCTGTTTTGTCTCAGTTTGTCGTCACCAATCAAATATTTCGGTGGCTGTTTCCAGAAGCAACAAATTTAATTTTTTCACCAAGAACCTCTTCTGGAGAAGAAAAATCTACTTTGACAACTACCATTGCTTCTTTTTCCCATCAGAACCATATCATCCATTGCAAATCGTTCTCCCTTCAAGTTCATCTCCAGCTAGATGTCATCTCCGTAGATTGCAGAACTCCCCCATTTGGAGATGCGTAGATCTACAGATCGTCGCAAAGGGCGGTAAGGAGGGTGCCCTATTATTAAATTTGCGTAGTTAATAGTTGCTACTTCTACCACAGCATTGGTTTGTTCATGACATCACTTACCACTGCCAACGCGCAGCACTTGGGTCTGCGCGAGACGGTTGCGCAGGCGGCCCTGTACCCAGCGGCAGTTTCGGGGTTTCCGGGAGCTATTATATAGAAATATCAATCAACAATGTGTTCTTCCAAGATCAAAATAATACTATACTTACCCTTGTCACAGATAAGCCCGGCGACACTGAGCACGTCGACAGAACAGCATGTGGGCTTGCCGCCGCCGTAGCAAGGTGGGAGGGCGGCAGCAGCAGCAGAAGATCAAGTCGTGCCTCCGCCAATAACACCAAGGATGGGAATGACGAGGTCCTCGGCGGGCAAGGCGGCGGCGGCGGCAAGGCCGGCGAAGATGGGGAGGAAGACGGCGAAGAACTTCATTTTGCTTGTTTTTTGTTTTGTTGTCTTTGAAGGTATTATTTGAATGGATGATGATGTTTTTTTCTGGTCAAGTCAAATGGACTTCGTCAACCAATTTATATTGTATAGAAAGACCGAAAAACGGAACCTTTTGCCTTTCCTGCTTCCTCATTCGGCCGCGCGAATACTCCGGTTTGCATCCCGTGTCTGAGGCTGTATACTAGATGTATCAGGTGTAACATCATTCATTGGTGGGAATCTTTGCGGCGACGGTGTTGATGACTTCTTTTTTTCCTTGCTTTGATGAGACATTGCGGGCCGGACCTTCCGAAAGTTTCCGATGTCTTCAGGGGCATGTGGCTTCGTTGGGTCTTTGTTTCTCGAGTCTTATCGGTGCCGAAGATGTTTGTTAGCTTGGTTTTGATACCATCAGACTCTCCCATCTGCAGAATATTGGATATACTCAGCGGCAAAACAACAATCCAGAAATAAAAAAAACATTGAAATCAATTCCAACGGCCTGAAGTAGTTCATAATCCGGAGACACAGAATCTTTAAGTTGAACAATTTAAAGATGGCATCAATTGATTCCCGTCTCCTAGGTCCGCAACCTGAAACTCCATTCCAACCATTCACCCTCGGTATCTTCTCTATCCCCGCCGCGGCGATGATCGTTGATCTTCCTGCCGAATGCCAACTGCTGTTTTACTTGTCATCCCATTCTTGACTACTACATACAACCCAATACCATCATCATACCCAATTCTCAACCCCAGTTCGTCCTCAATCATCATCCGATCTCGGTCCCCATTCACAAAAATCCCATGATAACTTTTAGCATTAACTACATACCATCCCAGCCCAGCCACAGTCCTGACCTCCATCGGCAAATTGGGAAACTTGATCAATAACATCGACCCAATTAAAGTTAAACTCATCAAACCTAAAATAGCAATACTCATTCCTGAGCATATGAGGAAAGAAGGATATGTTTGCTGGTTTGTATAAGCGATGTTGGTCATTACCATTGGTAGGAATCTTGAAAGTAGAGTAATTGTTGCTGTTATTCCGAGAAAAGAGATTCGATATTTGAGGGATGTGTAGAGACCGACGAATTCGTTTGTTGATGGGGTGAGAAGGATTGATTTTGGTGGTGGTTGTGGGGTTTGGGACATGAGGTGGAAGGGGGTTATTGTTGATATTGCTTTTGGCAAAATGTTAGTGGGAGGTGGGGAATACGTGTGAAAAGATCAGACCAAAATAAGGAAATGATTTGTGCTACTGCTGCCAAAAGAAAACGAAAACCGAAGCCTTTCCATATGTTGGGGATCGGTCCGCTTGTGTGTGTTGCTAGATAGTGGAGGTAATATGCTATGAGGACGAGGACGAGGAGGTGGATGAAGGTGGAGGTAATGCGCCAGGCGTAAGTAAGAGATTTAAATGGGTTGGTTTTCTGGGGTTGAATTGGTTTTGGAGGATTGGAATGATCGGAAGGTAAAAGTTGTTCATATGCTTCGCCAAAGGGAATAATTCCGTAGGGGCCGTTTGAGCTGACTCCCAGAGTAAATCGCTGATTTGCTAATGAGGGATAACCTTCACTTTTGCCTTTCTTCCCTTTCTCTTCCCCTATTGTTTTTACAACTGCTTTGACATTGACGTCTGCCATTAATGAGGCATTACCAGTGATGCTCCATGGATCGGAATACACTCCAGTGTCCCACCGTTTGAGAACAAACAATAGAAGGATAAGGACTAGTATCATCAGTGCCAACAGGACCAGAAGCGCATTCAGTGGCTTCTGTGAAATCTCTAGTTCCACCGCACATCCCCTGATCTCCACAGAACTGCAGTTTCCATGAACTCTGAGCCCGATAGTCTCGGCTGCCAATGGCACAAGAAGCCAGGTACACCATGTGAGAAGAGAAGTCAAGTATATCAATGGCTGGCCCTGAAAAAGAAGTCGATGAGGAGCGATGAAGGAATTAATCATTCCGTCCAACGAGAGACTTAGAGAATTTGAGACTGTGGAATCACCTTTTCTGGTCAGAGCGTGGTAGGGCTGTATTCTTTTGGCTTGAATGTCGATTAGAGTTAACGGGAAGGCGAGAAATGTGGCCAAGAGCGTTGGGAGAAAAGAGCCGAGAAAGTATTTGAAAGGTGTAAGTGAGTAGGCGGCCGTCGCAATAATGACGGTTTCGTTGTGAAATGGCGGATAATCTGGGTGGGGGTTCATCCCACCACCAGCTGTCAGTATTATCGTTTTGGGGCCTCCCCAATTTATACCAATGGTTGAAACTTTGGTCCTTGGAGGTGGGGTAGTAATGATCGTTTGTGGAGATCCTAAAATATTTGTCGTTGTATAGGTCATTGGTGGCTCCGTTTCTATGACTGTCATGAGGCTTAGGCTGGAACTGACATGAGACTCGATGGCGGTCTCGTGACTCTCGTCTGTTGCGTGTGCTAGAATTACTGTGGCAATGGCGCTTGTTATTGCCTCCTCCGTCATGGTAAAAATTTCCGCTGGCGGGGTTGAGACAGTTGTGAGTTCGCTCCCGTTGCTGGTGATGAGAAATGTTGAAGGTGGTGGGATTGAAGTTGATGTGACGACAGACCCTTGTTTTGTACTGAATATGACGACCGACAGGTATTGTGAAAGTCCCGTAACCATTGTTTCCACTACCAAAGTAGATTTTTGGGCAGGAATATCTGATGTGACTGTGTGGAGAGGTATTGTGCTCGTTATTACACGGATATCTGACATATTACCGGATAGTTCGCTTGTGGTAATTGTTTGGGTTGAGGGAGGTATTGTGACTACGGATTTTGACGCAGATATCACTCCAGTGATTGTGAATGCAACAAGACTGGAAGTCTATCCGGTGCTTAGGGTTGGGCTTGGTCTTTCAACCATTGTAGGGGTGCCAGGCACCATTGTCACCGTAAAGGTACTGATTATGGTGTCCGCGTAAGTAATCCATCTGGTTTGAACTTCTGTTGTTGGCCGAGTCAAAGTTTCAGTAATTGTAACCGAACCTGAAATAGTTCTCACTATCGTTTCAGTCGCCGTTCTGGTAACAAAATTGGTAGCCCCTTTTATGACCGTGACCGGGATTGTTGTCTTTTGAGTTATTGTTGTAGGCTGAAATACAGTCGTTGGTTGTGGAATATATATGGTGATTATAGTACCCTCCGGTCTCTCGGTCTGACGTTTTTGCTTTGTAGCAGCTATGCCCAAGTTGCTTGTGAATTTTGGAGAAGGTCGGTTAAGCTGTCGGACGTAGATAGTTAGGCTCAATAGATGGGAAAGCAGAAAAATCTGAATAATGATAAAGGGCCATTGAAGTGGAAATGGTTTGTAGAATCGCCGTCGTGAAGTGTCCATGATAGAGTTGGTTGAACTCTTCTGATAATCAGCTGGTTGCCGATGTATGGTTGACTGATATATTTCATTCAGCTTCAATGCCCGTCATGCCCTGGTCATCTGGTTAAATAGGAATCTCTGAGCGATGATCTTTCAGGTACACTGCCCATCGGCTTAATGGAAGGCACTTGTCTAGCCCCCTGTATACTGGGCTCTTTTGATTACTTAGCTAATAACAGGTGGCTATCTCCTGACCGAGGGTGTGATCGCAATTTGGCCAAGGTGCATATGCCATTCCTGGGCCGCGCAATTAATTTCTGGAAGGCAGACAGCTGGGCTGCTTCCGGCGAGCCACAGATTTACTGAAATAGGTAAATTCAGATTCGCAAAATCTTTTGAACACTAGGTATAGACACCGAGGTACGGGACCATTCATGAAATACTTCAAGATTAGGTATGGTGGTAAAAGGGAAAGCCACTCAAATACACGCAGTATCGGAACAGTGGTTTTATTTATGGCCTGGATATTGTTTTTAATGGAATTGAGGGAGACCATGAAATGGCATAATCCCACGATACATGCTCTTTTCAAGTTGAGACCCAAACTTCCACTGCCAATATATCCAATCTATGTGTATGACTGGCACCAGACGCGGTACACAAAAGATCCATTTCTAACTAGCATACAACATACGAGAGAGGTCAAGAACCCCAGGTAGACGCCTAATATCAGTCTTCATTGACCAGCTGCGGTGGGGGCTTTCTGGATGGCATTGTCGCATGCCAAGCATGCGTCGCCTTCAAGATCTTTGCCTCATTACCAGCACTGGAGATGATGCAAACCCCAAAGGCTCGACCATTTGTTTTGGAATATCCTAATGGCATGGTTGCAACAGGATATCCGGCCGTAGCAGCAATGGTTGGAATCCTGCCATCCATGGGACTGATAATCACGTCAAGGCTGAAGTCGCAAAGGGTCTTGTCAATACCGGTGATGCGGGCCCCTGCCGGAGGATCTTGACACCTTCGGCCTATTTTTCCTCGGATAGCTTGCCATTGAGCGCGCCCTCAAGCAGTTGCTGGCCAGGATGGACTATACATATTCCACCATCATCAACAATGTGTCACACGGTTTGTCACACGGTTCCCGCTGATGGCATCCAACACAGTGTGTTTGGTAACCTGGCACAACAACCGCCAGGCCAAGAACTCTCCACAGCCAACCAGTATATTCGGGCGGCTAAAAGATGGATACACTATGTGAGAGGAAACGCCCGATGGTCAATATACTAAAAGATGGTTGGTCAGGAAGGCCGCCGACACGCGACAGATCTGCAAGATGGTTGTAGAAGTCACGGAGTCATGATGACTGTTCTCTTTGTAATCGTCGGGTGGCGAGCAACGCCTCCGACGGAGAGAAGGAATGGCCACGGAAGTACGAGGGCCCAGAAGGGACCCGTACGAGTATAAATAGGGCCTTGGTCTTCCTAGTTAGAATGTTGAAAGAACAAGGACCTTGAGGCCATTACAGTTTATTATATTGATTTAAATACAAGCCTATTCCAAGCCCATCATACATGCCCTTGTCACACAATGGCACCTTACTTTTGCTTATGGATATACGTACCAGCGGGGAGCGCAACATCTGAATGTTCTTTGTTGATGTGACAAGGGCATGTATAATGGGCTTGGAATAGGCTTGTATTCAAATCAATATAATAAACTGCAATGGCCTCAAGGTCCTTGTCCTTCCAACATTCTAACTTGGAAAACCACGGCCCTATTTATACTCGTACGGGTCCCTCCAGGGCCCTCGTACTTCCATGGCCATTTCTTCTCTCCGTCGGAGGCCTTCCTCAGCCCCAACGATTACAAAGAGAACAGTCATCATGACTTAGTGGCTTCTGCAGCCATCCTGCAGATCAGCCCCGTGTCGGTGACCTTCCTGACCAACCATCCTTCAGTATGCTGGTCATCGGGCATCTTCTCTTGCATAGTGTATCCCTCCTTCAGCCGCGCTACTATCTGGTAGGCTGTGGAGGGTCCTTGGCATGGTAGTTGTTGTGCCAGGTGACCGAATACGCTGTGTTGGATACTGTCAGCGGGAACCGTGTGACAGTTGAACTGGACCAGTTCTGCCAAAGTGTGCACTGTGGTGTTCTCGCTTTTATAGCCAGTCAGAAATTTATTCCATGCTGGCTCGAAGTCTTGATCTACATGCGATTTATCAGCAAGGGCACTGTCATGTGCCGTTTGAAAAGGGCGCGGTAGTATTACTCACTCCACAACTGTTCGAGAGCGTCCTCGCCGTCGAGAATAAGTTGATCCATGGATGTCAGCGGCACAGACCTTTCTACCACTCCACCATTGTCGAGAATTGTCTTTGCAGCATCGTCAAGTCCACGGCGCTGTTGATCGATGAGGACGGGATCGGAATCACAAAGCAGGGGCACAAAGTTCCACAAAGTAGGATCCACAAACCCAATTCATTGCCCCTCCCATGAGTTGGTCGCAGTACGTGTCGACAGTGTTGTGTCGTTTAGCAAGACCCCGAACAGATCAGCAAGGTCGGCAGGTGTTCCCGCCATGCCTCCGATACTATCTGTCAGCGCGCTCCAAGGTGCGGTTCGCTCTGTTGTGATTGATCCAACAGTTGCTTTCAGTCCGTAGAGGGATACTCGATTGGCTGGTGGGACGATGGACCGGCGCTCCCAGATGACGAACCACCCGGCGTCTAAGATAGGAACCATTGTTAGCCGTTTATTCAAAGTCAGTGGTACCACGATTGGAACACATACAGAGTGACCGACAATCTTCTCCCCTGGGACAACCCCTCCAACGACATAAGCCGTCTGGGTTTGACCGCCCAAAGCGGACCAGCCGTAGTAATGCCAAAGCCCTTCCAACCGGCCATCTCGGAGAGGTTTGCTTTGCCAATGATTATGGCACCCGTGTGTATCAACTTTGTGGCGTTAGCAATTGTTTCTTCACATCCAGGAGGCACCGAAACCCTACCAAGTCAACAATCGGGGCATTTTTTTCTGCCATGGCAGATTTGAGGGCGATGGTGCCAACAGTTGTGGGGAGTGGAAACTCAGACCCGGTCATGATGTTGTCCTTGATGGTAATAGGAACTTCGTGCAAGGGGCCGCGAATTCTGCCCTCGGACCTTTCCAAACCCAGATTCTGGGCAATGGACAGAACAAGATCACGGGGGATTATGCTGATCATGGCATTGAGTTCTGCGCCTTTGTTGTTGTGTTTGTCAATCTGATCCAGATGTGCTTTCACAATATCGACAGACGTTGTTTTTTTTTTGTTTTTTTTAGAATAGAGGAGCTCCCTGAGCTCCGCCACATTTGTGATGAGGACATTGAAAATTGGCTTTCCCGTCATGTTGTTGGTGTACAGTAGCGGTGGAGGCTGACGCAACATTTCGGTGTTATGGATGGCTGGGTGCGCGGATACAGAAGGTTTGCAAAGCGGCGACAAGAGCGGGGCAGCACATTTTAAATAAAAACGAGAGCTCATGCCTGCCTACGTGGTGCCTGCAGTGTGGCAAGTGTGAAGATAGGATCAAATTACTCGTCAAAGGTTGCGATAGTGTGGGGTTTGGTTTCTTTCACTGCAGGTGTCTCAGTAGGTACGTCCTCAGGAATTCTGGGATCCTGTTGCCAGCAGATTTAACGTAGTACCAAAATACGAGCCACCTACCAGTACGAGATCTTCATAGTCATTGACAAACGGGCAAGTGTAATACAGATGGGTATCTGCACTCATAACTGTGATTAAAGCCTCCCAGACTTATAAACCACCAGCCTTTGAGGTTTCCTAGACGGTTACCAACCAAATAGAGTACATCAACTCAATAACCTTTTTTTGTTTTGGCACAAGAGGCAGAATTAACCAATTCAATAAACCTCAAACATGTTACCATTTTTCACATATCTCCAATACCTCGGTATCCTCTTTTACCTCCTTCAACTCCCACCCAGTATTCTTATATATCTCTCCATTGTATTCGCCCGCCTCGTTGACGCTGCAAAAGAACGTGGATCCCCGACATGGGCACTTATATTGGTCTGTACATAGTTCCAAGTAAGTCGAGTACCCCCCTGTTACAACCTGCACCAGAGGTGGGTACAGACTGCAAGGCAGTACGCCAAAGGGTAGCTTGACAGGATAATCGAAGGTTGTGGCACGCGTCTC
>MU865621.1:0-14399 GCA_033297215.1 Podospora fimiseda | reverse complement strand
ACCATTGCAGATAGAGCGTGTTTTGAGCGCAGAACACGTTTTCGTACTTTTCTTGCGTTTTGGTGTTGATTTGAGACGAAACTAATATGGTATTCCCTCAGGAAAAGATGATTTGGCTTGTTATCGGAGAAAGTAAATTGTCGCCATCATGACAATTTGTGATGTCACAATGCTGAATTGCATGGGTGGGACTGCTGCAGACTTTTTGCGAATAGTTCTGGATTGATTAACTATTGCGGAAGAAACCATCAAGCAATGGGTAAATGCCTGCAATGACCGCCATGCAGCGCATTGTTTGGTCCAGCAAAAACCTCCATTAAGTCCTCAATGGGTGATTGACACTGAACAGGGATACATTGTCCCTGGTAATCATTGCCCTCGATACTTGACAATCAGTTACCGATGGGGAGCTCATGGAAGCTTCTTTCTATACAGCGAGAACTTTCTTGATGCGCAGCAACCCGCTTTTCTCGACTTTCTCCCTGACCAAGCGTTGCCTCTTATGTTGCTCGACGCGATGGATTTGGTGCAAGCGCTTGGCGAAAGATACCTTTGGATTGACCGGCTTTGTATCCTTTAGGACTACATGTTACAACCTGCACCAGAGGTGGATACAGACTGCAAGGCAGTACGCCAAAGTGTAGCTTGACAGGATAATCGAAGATTGTGGCAAGCGTCTCAGACAGAGGGTTCACTGTCAACAACAGGTTGTTCTAACAAAGAGCTACTGAGAGTAGATTGTAGACAAATGAACTGTATTGCTTGCGTGAAGAATCAGATTCTTCGGGATGGGGAGTGCCCGGCACTCCCCCTACTTCTAGGAAGCTGTCTACATACATTTCCGAAGTACCTTTGTACCTTGCTCTGTGTATCTCCTTGTTCTCTCAGGGAGCACCGAAGTTATACAGAGCATCCTGTGATTGGTTGCATGGGGTCTTGCGGGTCTTTCCATCCCTGGCCCAATGATTGGCTGAGGTGTCCCGGCACCTCGGGAATCGCCCAGCGATCCTACGTGGGGATATTACGCTTGGGACGTAACACTACACCGATGCCGGCGATTCAGATATTCACATCATGGACGATATTTACGCAGGTGCATATCTAACCATTATAGCTGCAGCGGATTTTGGCAGACTATTCTCTTGTCATTGTTATGATGGTAGACGGCCTAATCGACAATCGTCACAACCGACAGCAGAAACTGAGTGTCCTGTCGAGACATTAACACCCATGGCGAGACCGAGAGTGTTGCACAATGGGTATTGCCGGTCAGATTTTAAAGATCAAAAAGATAAGCAGCGTAAAAAATGAAACCTCATCGTCAGGATTGTCGATCGTTCTCCAAAGACCCAAGATATGAAACCGAAAGATGTCATCAAAGAACACTACACGGAACTCCTTGCTTCGGACTGGGCCCATCGTGGCTGGACATTTCAGGAGCAGATGATGTCACGGCGTGCATCATCTTCCTCGAGGACACCATGTTTTGGGACTGCCAGTGCTCAGTATGGGATTCGGAGTGTTTGTCAGCTAAATCGGACACCTCTTCATTGGAAAGCTTTGCCGAGATGGCAACCCGAGTTACCACAAACGCCATCCCGGATTTTCCCTTATATCTCGAACTCGTTTGCTTATACAATAACCGTGACCTGACGTATACCGATGACAGGCTCCGGGCAACCACCGCTGTCTTGAAACATTTTTGCCGCAACTATCCAGGTGGAATGATCAGCGGTCTGCCGAGGTTGTTCCTAGATCCTGTACTTTTGTGGCAGCCCGTGACAAATTAGGAGAGAAGAGGTCATGAGAGCAGCAATCTGCCCTCATGGGCGTGGTGTGGATTGAAATGCACCGTGGATCCAAGTTTAATCCCCGGTCTGGAGGAGTACCCAGTGAGATATGGTGATTCATACCGAATCCGGAATCTTGTCCAGTGGTCAGTGATATCTGAAGATGGGACACAGGAAGAGGCTATTGAGGAACCGCGAATGTTGGATGCGCATAAAGCACTTGCAGATAAACAACATTACGACACCGTGACATGCCTCAAGAATGGATGGATCCGCAGCGAAAAGGGGACAGGTTGTGAAGATGCGGCATGGAAGAGATACAGAGACACGGGCAATTGGGATCTAAATCTTGCCTCTCTGGACCGCATTTTCTTCCACCCGCTCGACCCTGCAAAACGACACTTTCGGCATCCATTCCCCATTGGTAAAATTCCCGCCAAACCAATAGGACAAAATCTTTGGCCGCATCTTGCATGCACCACGACGTCAGCTACATTTCGTGTTAATGCCATTTATACGCCAACGTGGCATGACGGTCTATTGACTCCATGTGCCGTCATGAAGACCTCTGTATTCGATTTGCCCATGATGGCAAAGGAGTCAACTGACGACGATATATGCCGAGTCGCCTCACTTGTCACATCAAGTGGCGACTTTGCCGGATTGGTGCGGTTGATGGCTAAAGAGACGAATATCAACATCCAGGAAAGCATTGAGTTACTGGATATTTCAACTGGTTCCGCTAGCGCCTCAAAAGTCTTTGACCAATGCGACGATTCAATTCTGTAACATGGCTCGTGTAATTATAAAGGGTCAGACAAAGCGGTATTCTTCACACGCCATTCGGCGAATGGGTCTGCAATGATCTGTGAGAGCTACCGGGAGAGCTATTCTGAGATTGTTGATGCCTCAAAGGGTAAAGCCAGAGTGAAAGAAATGGCTCAAAAGAAACAAGAGAGTGATCACGGTGGAAACAACGACGACGGCTGCGGCGATGATTCTGTATCTGTTTCTCTGTCCAACTGGAGGACATTCTGGAAGGACTACTCCCAAAGGAGTAAGATGCTTGCTGAGATATGGTCGAGCAACCTTGAGGCGGCGTTTTAAAGCCAGTTTAAAGGAGCGGACAATAACTCGGCGGATTACGAGTTCTACAACGTCATGTGGGTTGAAAGGAAAAAGAATGATGGCAAGGTTTATCGGAGAGGAGTCGGGCGTGTGGTAAAACATGTCTGGGAAAAGCATTGTGGCGAGCCGTCCAGGATCATGCTCGCATAACGATGTGAAAACGGGCAAATTAGGTTCTGCTATTGGGTGTATTCGAGTTCTCTAGTGTGACTTGTTTGAGTAAAATGAGGTAGCTGACCAAAGCGAGTTATCCGACCAAAACGAGGTATCCGACTAAAGTGAAAGAAGGCTTTATCAACTCTAAAAGAAAAAGAAAAAAAAATCCCACGAGTTCTCGGTTGCCGTAACTTACAGCTGAAGTCTTTTGAAGTATATGCATCGTCATTCGTATTATTAATCTATTCAAGAGTTACAATTACTTATTTCCTTTCTCAAGCCAATGGCCTTAAATCTGAAAAACCGCTTTGCCTTGCAAACACATTCCCTAGCTTCCTTTCATTTTCTTCGGCCATCTCTCTAATCACATGTTACCTATTTGCATGAAAATTGCAAACATTGTCGTTGGGGAATCCGTTCAATACCTACTCCTTTCTGCAGGGCTTCTTAACTCTAGCTTTTGGCTCGATCTTGATATGCAGGGTAGACGTTGCACCGGGTGGAGCAGACGAGCAAATGATATACCCGGTCGGTTACAATAGGCATCACTTTACTTCTTTACATTTGTTCATGTCCGTTTCATCCACAACAGCCAAGGCGAAAAATGGAGTATATGCAGGCAACAGCCCGTCGACCGTTAGGGTTCATCGGCTGTTGTAAAAGAGCTTGCCATAGCGCTCAAGAAACAGGACAATGGCATACGCGTCCAAATATGGAGTTTACACGACTTAAAGTTTTACCACTAATCCTATTCTTACACCAACAAACAATCGTGAGAATAAAGCATGGGTATAGAGTAACATTTACAACTCATAACCCGGACTGTTCTAAGTTACATGTAGTCTCAATATACAGCGCTATGGAAAAAGTGTTACCAACACACACTTGGCTAAGTATACGAGAGAGAGGCAAGACCTATGCCGAGTTGACCAATGAGGATCGTTCTATAAGAAAGGGGCAATGAAGAGATTGTAAATGAGATTGAATATCACAAAGAGCACACAGGTATAAATAAAGGTCTTCATTCACCTCCATCATCAACATTCTTTCCAACATCAACACCAACACCAGTATTAGCCTCGGAATTTCGCATCTCAGCTGCAATCGCCTTTCTGCACTTCAAATCTAATCCTACCTTCCAACTTTCAATTCCCAAAAATGAAGTCGATCAACTTCCTCAGCATCATCGCGGTCCTCTTTGCCGGCGTCAACAGCCTGGCAACCTCAGTTCGTCGCGCTGAGGATGGCGCCAGTCCTATTCCTGAGGGCTTCAAAATTGTTGACCTCGAATGGGTGGTTGAGACTACTCCCGGCGGTCCCAACGTCACTCTCACCGGCACGGTTGAGCAAGTCCACGACAAGCTCATTGAAATCAATCCCAATTGGGATGAGGATTTTGCCCCAGTCATCGCCAAACGCAAAGCTGAATTGCTGGCTTTTGGCGCCCAGGCTTTAGCTGCTAGAGGTGAGTCTCCAGTTGCAGATGGCCTGCAAAAGCGAGACTGGACAACGTGCGGCTCGGCTGGTCACGGTCACCAGGGTGCTAGACTGAACCCCATCATTGATGGTGTTGCCTATCTCTGGGGTTTAAGCGGTCAGGCATCTCGAGGACCCGGTCCCAGAAGCTGTGGGCAAGTTGCATGCTCGTGGAGCTCGTCTATTTGGTACTGCAACAATGTAAGAATCCCGGCCATTGCTATTTGACTTTGCTCTCAAGGCTGACATTACAACACAGAATTCTTTCACCAAAACCATGCCGTGGGTTCATATTGCCAATGCTGCCCAAGTTCTCATTAATGAGTGCAGTTATGATGATGGGTTTCCGAACGGCTGGATGGTTCGCGGTGAGAGATGGCACAATGATGGGTGGTTTGCTATTGTTTCCAAGAACACCAATTGTAATACTTATACTTAAACAGTCATTATTTACTGTTGAAGGATGGTGGTTTCAGGACAAGTGGAATGTGTGCAGTTGATGGATATTGTGGCGGTCATGGATTTGGAGGAGGAAGATGAAAAGGTCAATATCTACAATTTTTAATAGTTTATCATGAACTCTTTATGGATGCAAGTCCTCGAGAGTTCACCAATAGACATAGCATGTTGCTACCAATGTTATTTTTCAGAAGGTTGAGGATAATGTAAATCTCTATGAAGATTTCGGAGTGAAAACATTGGTGATGTTTTTTTGGGTGCTGGAAATATGAAGCTCGACTTGAATTATCTTTACTCCTTTAATACTTGCAGCAGGTCCTCAGTAGTAAATCCAAATACATATAAACTATATTAATAATAATGACATTAACTTCATTACCTTAAAACACATTTATCGTCACTCATAAAGGTATTGCTAATCCGTTAAACCCATGATATCAGGCTGGTATTTATCAGGAGCTGTATAATCAAGTATGGCTGATATGTTCAATGCCTATAGTTTCTGTTTATAAACATTGCAGTGTTGAAGTTTTGTCTATGAACGCACCACCGGTGCTTTGACTATCTCCTCAAACAGCATGGCGATTTTCGATGCACTTTCTCGATCTTTAGCAGGAATGAGCATATAACGATCAATCAATGACAAAACCTCCCTTGTCCAAATGTCCTCCGACGGTAACTGTCTCCTTAACTCATCGTGCCAAGCTGTTACTTCCGGAAGTACTTGGATTCCATCGTGAAATATGTCAGCTGAAAAGTTTGTTCGGGATTTAACAGCTTTGATTCGCAGATTGCTGTAGTCTGAGATGCCCGATGGTCCAAGAATTATGAATGTCGCAAGAAGAGAAAAAACGCATCCCAAAGACCAAATATCGCAACCCTGTGTGACAGGGGAAGGAATACTTTGAAGATCATTTAATTCTGGACAACCTGAATATTTGTGAGCACATATCCTTGAATTTTAGAAAGAATACGTACCATATGTGAACGACCAGCCTTGCAACATTGCTGTTGGAGGACTTGTTGAAAGTGTTTCTGAGACGGGTAACATGATAGCTTCCCCTGGATCGGCAAGCTTAAAGATCCCGTGCACAGAAATGATGTTTTCCGGCTTTACATCGCCATGCCATCCAAGATAAGAGATGCCGTTTTTTTCGATCCGATGAAACCCAACCAGGGCTTTTATCACTGGAACCATGGATGACCATAAAGCTAAGGATTCCTTGGGTGATGAAGGGGGATTGTGTGATTGAAAGACTGTTTCAAGATCGTGTTGACCGAGCTCTAGTAGGATATTGAACGTCTTGCTTGGCTTCCCATCTACCAGTGAATAAGGGATGTCAAAGCGACCAATATATTGGACAAATCCTTCGGTGTTTTTGATGATGTCCAGAATTTGGGACTCTTGTTCAAACTGATTAAAGTTGTTTGAAGGGTATTGTTTAAGCGCAAAGGCAAAGACCTAGAAGCAAATATCAGCATTTTAGATGCATCATGACAACTGAACTTGAAGTTATACATACAGGCTCTTGGTGTCCATTAATTGGATATATAAATGTCTTTGAATAGGGCAGTCCGTTTTGGATTCTTTCACTGACAAACTGCTCAGGAACCACAACTTTCCAAATTAATGGCTTTTTTGAACTTGAATGATAAAGGGGGTTGTGTGGCTGAGTAATGCGATGTATCGTATATAATGGAACGACATCATGCTGTGATAGAGAACGGTATATGTCGAAGTCGAAGGTGAAAGCCATCCATCGGCGTTGTTCTTGAATGAATCTGTTGAAACATTGCGCTGGTTCTTCGCTAAAGCTGTGTGTTTTGTCGTGAAGCAGATCCCAGAGTTGCTCTTCTGAAGCAGGCAGGACTTCGTCAGCCATTCCACTATAAATGAAGAGAGGTAGTAAAAACAGAGCTTTGATTTGAAATAAAATGCACATGATGACTGTATGTTTCGACGTGAGCGGTGGGGGTGGTGAGCCTGCTCCAGAAAATGAACTGGACCACAGCACTTTAAAAGTGTCATAGCTGGTCAAGTGCAGAAATTCCGTAACATTGTGAGTCAAGACGAATGAATGTCCACTTGGTGAGGACTGTGTGGATCTTTCCACCACTTTGCGCAGCTCATCCGCTGCACGATTAAAGAGAACAACGGGATCCATAGACGGCTTAGCAAAACTTGCAGATATTAAGGTTTTCAATGAAATTGAAACTTTTCTCGTCCAGTTAAGCTTTGAGGCAATGGTGCGGGGAACTTGGCGTCACGTGAAAATATATCAGCTGAGGTGTTGGTTCTTGTGTTAAGGGAAGGCAAAGTGATTTCCCCTCCTCAAACATCAGCCAGCATTAAGGGAAGAAAAGACATCGACATTTCGGACAACCACACAACCTGAGAAGCCATGGCTTTTGTAGTTGCGATAGACTCTTACCGTCTTACAATGGCAACGTTATGGGCGTGGCTAGAATCTAAATTCCCGGCCAATAGCTGCGAAGTTGACATGAGACGTGATAAATTCATCCTGACAACCCCGCAAAATCTTACTCCAGTAAGTACGGCATGGCTATATAGATCAAAGAAGCCAGACGCTGATATAGAACAGGATGAACTCGATGAGATCGAAGGTTTACGAATGAGCAGTGTGGATAAACGGAGACGGAGGGACCGGAGAAGAATTTCCCCTTGACAAAGACTTACGGCATGGATAACTCATATGAATGTGCGAGAAAGTTGGTGAGAGAGTATTGGGGATATGCCTTAGGCCCTAGGAAATGCCAAGCTAAAAAGGAATTGACCGCATTTCCCCCTTCAGCACCTGCACGAAAATGAGATGCTTGTGCCACTTCCATGCATTTTCAGCTGGAAGATCATATTAATTACCCCTCAAATATTCGTATTTATTTTAACAATTTTTCCGCTTATCCCTGC
This sequence comes from Podospora fimiseda, assembly GCA_033297215.1. NCBI lineage: Eukaryota > Fungi > Ascomycota > Sordariomycetes > Sordariales > Podosporaceae > Podospora > Podospora fimiseda. The sequence continues at coordinate 6,461 of MU865621.1, read as the reverse complement.
GGACAACTCTCTCTCTTTATCACCTCGATAAACATACAGCCAAAATATCATCTTGTTCCTTTTCTTCCTGCCCATAATCAACATGAGCGCTCTTTCCGATCTGCGTACCTCATGCATTAACTTTTCCAGCTATCCGGAGAATCTTCTCAACCCACAGGTCGAGAGAGAGCTTTTGCGCCTATATAAGAAACGCCTTGCCGAAAGGAAAGACAGAGATTTATTCGAACCACCTTCCAGTTCTGCCTTCAAGATTCCTGTTCGAGACATCGGCGGTCACGGTCCTTCAAGTGAGCCGAAACAGAACATTCTGGACATTGCGTCATTGGGAAGCTGGCTTGGCGATCTTACGCTTAATCCTGACGACTCTTCAACTGCGCATAAAGACCCTTTATGTCGGTTCGTTTACTTGGTGTCTCCCGGACACAATTTCCCGTTGGAGCTGTCAAAAGAAGCATTGCAACGCATTTTTTCCTATCACCAGATTGAACCGTGGGTTTTGGACTTTTTGTTTGTATATGGGAAAGGTTCTCGAAGAAGGGAGGCTAGATATAACGGGTTTCGAACGGAGTCAACGATCAAGAGCAATGCCGACACAATCAACATGTTACGTCGCAGTAATAAGCAGTACCATCTCTGCTACGATATTAAATCGGTGAGCCAGGATGAAGAAGGGAACCCAAATGACATTGTTGTCAGGCATGCAACCATTTACCACCAGTTCGATGTGCGAACAAAGAGACAACTATGGATTATCGGAGATCCACACGCCCAATTGAAAAGACTTCTCGAGAAGGAATACCCCCCATCCCAAACAAACCTAGATAAATTCGATGACCTGGCTCAAGGTTTCAAAACAAGTCTCAACATTCACTCGCTTTTCATTCGCTGGGCTCAACGAGAGGGACGTTCACTACTGCATGCTTTAGATACCAATGTCGATAAACTGGTATGTAAATCTTAGCTATTCCTTTTTCCTTGATGGGATTTTATGCTGAAATAGTCTTTGCAGACTGCTACTCCTCTTTCTTCAGTAACGGTAATAACACTCGAAAACGTACAATTTCAAGTAGAAAAGCTTAAAGAGGCCGCTGCAGTCCTTCGACTGAACGATGAGATTTTGTCCTCTCTTCAAGACTTTTACAGCGGGATAGTGAAAGATTTAATTTCAACCATAACATTGGATCTTGATTCGGTTTCGAATGACTTCAATGTGGAGATAGGACAGCAACTTCGAGAAACACGAATGCTCAATAACCATATCAACACACTGGTCAGGATTTTGGAGGACAGACAAACAGCAGAAGTTTTCGAACTCCAAAATAGAGCAATGGAAGCACAGGAAAAAGCGGCAAGAAAACAAGAGGCGGCTAATGACAGACAAGAGCGGTTGAATGAAGAGATGTTTAAATTAACAGAGGAGAGTGTAAAGGCACAAGGAATCGCTACAAAGAAACAGGAAGAGGCAAATGACAGGCAAGAACTGTTGAACAAAAAGATGTTCACACTCACACAGAAAAGTCAAAAGGAGGCTGTGACAATGAGAATAATCACAGTAATCACTCTTTTATATTTACCAGCAACGTTTGTATCAGTAAGTAAAACCTTTTTTTCTTTGCTCTGGGATTCATTCAAAGAGGTCGAATGGTCAAAGAACTTGAATGATGGATAGCTGACATCAATGAATTTCAATAGACGTTCTTCAGCACAGATGTTATTAAGTTTCAACCAGAGAAAGCATATTCCAAGAGAGCCCTTGGTGCTTGGTTCGGATTCACTCTCCCATTGTTGTTCATGACGGCAGGGGGCGCATGGTGGTATGATCGAAAAAAAAAACAGGAATCTACAGCTGGAGAAGAGGAAGAAGAATAGGGAAAAAAGGATAAGAGTAAATAAAAAGGCTATAAGATAATGAATAATGGTAATTAAGTGTTACAACCTGCACCAGGAGTAGATTCAGACCAAAAGGCAGTACGTCAAAGGTGAATATGACAGGATAATCGAAAGTTGTGGCAATGGTCTCAGAAAAAAGGTTCACTGTCAACAACAGGTCGTTCTAACAAAGAGCTACTGCAAGTAGATTGTAGACAAATGAACTTTATTTGTTTGCGTGAGGAATCAGATTCCTCGATACGGGGAGTGCGCAATACTCTCCCCTATTTATGTGAAGCTATCTACATATGTTTTCTGTGTTTCCTAAGCATCTTTGTACCAAACTCGATGGACTCGACCATCGAGTCTGTCGGGTCACTGCACCCCTGGCTCAATGATTGGCTTGGGACATTTCCAGTATGTCCCCACCCTCACAGTCAGGTCGTGACAAAATGTCCCTCCTCCAGGTCTTTCGTCCCCGAAAGACTTTAGTTTTTTCTTAAGTAGCGCCAACGTCCCCACTTCTTCTAGGTAAGGTAAGTGTCACCCTCCTTTTCTCCCGACAATAAATTTGTTGACATCATGTCGGGGCCTGTGACCAAGTCATCAAAATCCAACACTTCTCATATCCAGACTGTTCAACGTGACGCTCTCTTAGAGGCAGTCCTCAGAATCCCTATCAAGATGGTGCGCGCTTATTCTCATTGCGAAAGGAAGAAGATTCCTTGCGAAGCTTCGCCTTCGACTTCCTCTGGTTGTACGGCCTGTATTCAAAACAACCAGGCCTATTGTGATGTTTTCGGTGTGTCCGTACAACGGCTTCGTAAGATTGTTTCTGAACACCACAAGTTGGGGCTGAGATGGAGGAAGCGGAAGCGGCGCGTGCTGAGTTGGATGCGAAAATTAATCGTCTGCGTCTCCAGAAGCGAAAGTGGAAAGAGGACTTGGCGCGAGCCCTTGCTCGTGGTGTGGATTCTGTGGAAGAGTTGGAAAAGTTGGAGCAGGAGGAAGCGGAGGCTGCTGCTTCTGCTGCTATTCGGGAATCGGAGTTCCCAGTCTCAGAGGTCGATCGTTCCCCGTTGTCCTTTGGGGACGCTGGTAACCTTGATTTTTCCGGTGTTGACTGGTCGTCGCTGGATCCAAGTCTTTTATCCCAGGGCGGTCTGGGTTCTGTCGGTGAAACTGCTGGAACTTCTCCGGGCAGTCCAGAAAATCGACAGGTTCCCACGAGTTAGACTCTGGTCCGTAATCCAACCATTCGACGAGATATTGGAGTTTGTTATTGCTGATCCGTAAATCTAGAATATCTTCAACGTCAAATTCTTCATCGTCGACCACCTCGAGTCGCGTCTCGAGTTTGGCTTTCTTTGGTGCTGGTTCAAGAAGGGAAATGTGGAATACTTTTGTTCGTACTCGCATGAAATTGGGGAGGGATAATTCGTACTTAGATGTTGAAATCTTTTTCTTAATCTTGAATGGCCCGATTTTCTTGAAATCCAACTTCTTGCTTGGTCGTTTCGTGTGAAGGTTGCGTGTGAGAAGAAACACTTTATCTCCCTCCTCGAGGGGAGGTCCCTCGACCCTATGCTTGTCGTAGTGGATGCGCATTCGTTCCCTGACGAATTTGAGTGTTTCTTTCAACATGTTGTGGATTTCCTGCAATCGTCGTGCGTGTATTGCTGCTCGGGGTACCTCTGCTGCTGGTCCCTGTCGTAACTATGGCTGAAATCCGTAATTCGCAAAGAATGGTGAGACGTTCGTTGTCTCCATGCTGCTCGAGTTGTATGCTAACTGGGCGGTTGGTAACAGGTCAACCCAATTGTCCTGCTCGAAGTTGATGTAGCACCGAAGGTATTGTTAAATGACTTGGTTGAGTCGTTCGGTCTGTCCATCTGTCTGGGGGTGGAACGTTGTCGAGAGCTTTGACTTGACGTCTAGTCGTTTCATCATGGCTTGCCAAAACTTAGAGGTGAAGAGCTTGTCTCTGTCTGAAGTGTTGTCGTCTGGCAATCTGTGCTGGCTCACAATCTTCCGTTCGAAGAGGTAGGCAAGTTGTTTTGCCGTAGTGGTTTCTCTGAAAGGAATGAAGTATGCCCACTTAGTGAGCCTGTCAACCACTACCCAGATGGCGTCGTACTTGGTGTTGATTCCATCTGGTACCGTTATCACACGGCATCCCATGACTGAATCATTCACAGTGTGCCAGGTCAGCAAATAGGACAACAAATAGGCCAAGAAGCCTCAGGAGCCTACCAATATAGTAGGGCTCCCATGGGCGCCCAATTCCTGCACGTCCAGGTGCCCGAAGCACTGCATCTTGAAGGATGGTTGGTCAGGAAGGTCAGCGACATGGGATGGATCTGCATGAAGAAAGCAGTAGGACCTCTGAGTCAGAAAACCTGTATTCTTAGAAATCATGACCAAGCCTAAAGGAGGCCTCCGGTCGAGCGAAGGACCCAGGAGACAGTGGAAGCCATGGAGGGCTTCTACGGGTATAAGTAGGCCTTGATCCTCCAGTTCAGATTGGAGGGAGGCAAGGACCTTTGAGGCCATAACAGATTATTACATTGATTTGAATACAAGCCCTATTCCAAGCCCTTACTTCAAGCCCTTGTCACATCGAGGGACCTAAATGGTATGCTTTGTGGTATCGCAACTTGGCTCCTTCCTTCAGTCGTATCTCGTGGTCGGAAGAGGTTCTTGCGGGGAGCTCGTTCTTCATCTTGTGTCTGAAGACTGTGAAACTGTGGTATTCTTTCGGAATGTTTCTGAGGTCTTCCTTCTCTCTGGAAGTTTCGTGTCCTGAGTCGTCACTCAGATCGTCCTTCAGCTTCTCTGGCCTGACGTACATCACCCAACCTTCTGTTTCTCTGGGGTGCGAGGGTCCTTCCTTGGTACTTCCTCTGTCAGTTGACATCGGCTCGTCGTGGCTCGTATGTCTGCTATGCTCGCAGGGGCTCTCTTGTCCCTCTGGGCACCTGGCAGCTCTATCCAGTTCAGCTCTCTTCACCCATCTAGTGTCAAGCCTGGAGTTGAGATGGCCATTCTCCCAGTCTATATCCGGGTTGTACTTCTTCAACCACGGATATCCCAAGATCATGTAAGATCATGTCACACCTGAGTCCTGTTGGCAGGATATCGAAGTTCACTTCCTGCGGGTCAGCGTCCACCGTGATCAAGAGTGTCGTTTCCCGTGAACTGATTCCTCCATCATAATTGGCCGTTTGCCCTTCGTAGGTCCGCATTCGATATGGTACTTTCTTCATAACTCACGGCATCCTCGTCTTGTTCACGAACGAGGGATTGACAATATTGATCCAACTCTCGGAGTCGATCACTGCAACTGCTCGGAACTCCTTTCCTTTGGAGTTTGTCCACCGAACTTCCACTGTCAGGGCGCTTTCATTCCCTAACACAGTGGCTTTGGCAACTGTCTCATAGTGTCATGGAGGTCTTTTCCTGGATCCGGCTCGCGGCCTCCTGATGCGAGTTATGATCCGTCGTCGTGGAATTAGTTTGTTCCAATTGGGCCTGGGAAGGCCCGCTGGCTGTTTCCCGAACGTGGGACTCTGGTGAAATCGGATGGTCCTGAACAATGTCTTTCCCACGCTCTCTGTCGTATGTGGTAGTCATTTGCCATCCTCACGGCGCCTGACTCCAATCCTGATTCTCTAGTAGTGTAATAGAACAGCTCGTGTCGTTCGAGATACTGTTGTTCAAGTCGTCTGCGGAAATCGGGTCCCAAATATTCGTTGGCGAGTTTCTCCAATGTTCCGTATTCTCCGCGGATGTCATAAGGGAGGTCCCATCTTGGGTATCCCATTGACCAAGTAGCTTTTTCCTTGGCCTTATTTCTCTCGTCGGTTTGGTTCTTCTGTCGGTGCCAGTCCCTGGCCTTCGCGCGGCGGTGGCGGGCGCACCAAGCGTGCTCACAATCCTCGAAATCCAGAGCGTCCTTGTCCCAACATCCAGTATGGATCATGGTTTCCACAATGAGTGTGTACTCTCCTTCCGTTGTTGTTCCATAATTCCAATCTTCCTCCGATCCTGCCTTGTGTACTTGCAAGATGGGGTCATTACCTCGTCTGGAAGGGGACACCTCGTGGTAAACCTTGAATCGATAATAAACCCTGCAGTAGTCGTAAATGCATCCTAGCAGCCGAGCTAATGGTCGCCTTGTACGGCAAACGAGAGACGGTGAAGCGGAACCGCATTTAACGGAGGGCAAGGGCCGATGTTAAAGTGAAGGACGAGTCTCCCAGGCCAGATATTTTCCCGCTCCTAATGGATAAGAAGCAATTTCCACACTGCATCGGGGATGAAACACTGTCGTTTGAAGAAAGGACATTCAAGTATTGTCGACCTGCGGTAATGTATGACCATTTCGATAGGAAGCACACACAACAGCTAGGCAGCGTGAAGCAGATGTCGTGCAACCACCCTAAGTGCAGGGTGTGACAAGTGCATGTATAATGGGCTTGGAATAGGCCTGTATTAAAATCAATATAATAAACTGTAATGGCCTCAAGGTCCTTGTCCTTCCAACATTCTAACTGGGAAAATCAAGGCCCTATTTATACTCGTACGGGTCT
>MU865620.1:0-14584 GCA_033297215.1 Podospora fimiseda | reverse complement strand
CATTGCTAGTTCAGTTGACCTGTCCTTCCTGAATCCCATTTGCATCGGTGGCAGTATGTTGCTCTCTTCAGCCGCTTGTGTCATTCGCCTTGCCAATGACAATATAATAAAACCCAATGTTTCCTCTTTTTTTTTTTTTTTTTTTTTTTTTTCTGAGTGGGTCAATTCACACTGTGATCGATGACCTCCCACACTATGAGTACTTTATATAGTTTAAAGACTGTCCAAATTCTATTACCAATATAGACTATTTTGATAAGTAAGAAAGTGTAGGAAAAGACCAATTTATTAAGTCGTTTAGACCCTTGCCTTTTAATGAGCTTGAAAATTACTGTGGTGGTGTGACGATACGGTGAATTCGACAGCATTGTCATGTCATTTCAGTCGCGAAAATAAAGTCAATTGCAAAGTGAAGAAGAAAGGAAGGAAAACTCCAAAGGCTTGCCTGCAGCCAGGACCTTTGTGGATAGCTACAGAGTAGGGATCCACTTCCTTATCTTCTGATCTAACTATCTTACATTGGGCCTGATCACGTGACATGTCACAAGTTGGCGCCGTGACAGGTGGTAGAAGTATCGCTATTTGAGGCGTTTTGTAAATGTAACCGTTTTTTTCTTTTCAAAGAACTTAGGGTTAGGGGTTTGCGTGGGAGTCATAGTGTAGAATGTCATCGATTATAGTGTGAATGACGCTCTCTTCCTTCTTATTTTTCATATCTGTTTTCTTCTGCAAGAAATATCGTATATATATGGCTACGCACTAACAAGTGTTCAAGATGTGCATTGGAGTATATTTGTTGTTGAAATCTGGTTGAACCACTTGATGAAAAGGTATTTAAGGTTCTTCCCTTGCATGGTTTGACTAGGGGTAAAGGGGTAAGATTCACATATTTAATTTACTTGCAAGTTCCCAGGCCCTCTATCTATCAACACTATTTAATGGCTAATGAACCAAATGGTTAGTCATAAGTCCATTAGAATAAATCAAAGTACAAAAAGGGCTTCACTTACTTTCCACTGCACCTGTAGGACGAGAAAGGGACCCAACCTATAATTAAAGGCACACCTTGTGTGATTTTCTGGCATTGATTGGTAAAGGTAGCGCTGTTCCCTTGGCAATTGGGAAACTCGTAGATGGTGCAGGTACCCCTGACGCCGGCAGAGGAGATCTTTGTGGGCCCGGGAGCGGTACAAGGACCGTTGCTGCCTCCACCATTCTGGTACTCTCTGCAAAAGGTGGTGCCTGGCATGGGATTTCCAAAGGTGAAGCAGTTGTTGAGGTTGGAGGGACCTTCGAGGATGCGGTAGACCGAGTTGGTCTGGGCGACGCAGTTGTTGACGTCGACGTAGGCGGTGAGACGCCATGCGGTGGTGCTGGGGACGAGGAGGGAGAGCGTCCCGAGGAGGAGGGTGGATAGATGCATTTTTGAGAGGAGGATGAAGTTGGAGATGCCTGTTGTCAAAGGTAGATTACCAAAAGCCGTAATCGATAGACAAAAAGTGTTGTGTTTTTGGGAAAAAGAAAGGAGCTGAAAGAATTGTTTTTATACCTAGCTTTTCCAGTGGACCCGGACTGTTGGTATGTTGGTCATAACAGAATCCATCCTAAAAGCTTACAGTTACATTGAGCTACACGCGGTGTTGGAAAGTTTCATCTGAGCTATCCTATTGGTCGAGGGTTTAGAGTCTAACTTACACTTCTTTTAACAGTGATCCCTGAAAGTGTTAGTCTGTTCCTTCAACCAAAGATTCATAGATTTTAGCTCAACAAACCATCTAAAAATACGAGAAAACGAAAGGTTCTTCTTCTGCTGTTCAACTAACCCAATTTATTTAAAATGCCAAGGAGGCAAAGTCAATAGTTGCATAGATTTTTTTCACACTTTGTGTACTCCGTATGTGCCCACACTTCCGCCTAATGTGCCTTTGATGGATCTAAGCTCGATTTGAATTTTTTTGAAAAATAGATTGACACAGGTATAAGCACTTATCTAGCAATGGCCCCACTAGATGAAAACAATCTTTCCGCGAAAGAACGTAAAAAAACCTTTTCATCAAGTGGATTAACCAGATTCAACAGCTTTGTTGAATAAATCGGGCACTAATAGGACTAGATCCCGGGGAATTAACTAGTATGTGTTATGATAGCGTTTGTGAGAATTTTTCATTTTGTTACACTTAACCTCTCCATATGTACAATCTGATCCTTGAACGTTTATTAGCGCGGGACTTCAACCCAAAATTCATAGGTACATATGTATACTTCAGTTCAACAACCACATAACAATATAACAAAAAAACTGTTTGGTAGAAAGTATCTCACAAAAAAGGCGCAAATATTGATGTTAATTTTAGGCAATTTTATCATTGCTGGTTGTTTGGCTGCAGAACTTTGATCACAAAAAGATATATTCTCCACCATCAGAACCACGCGAACGAACGTTCAAGGAGAGTGTACATGTGTATTTGTCTTTTTTCCATGGTTCTCAATCAGGTTTATTTCAGAAACATCTCAAACAATAGCTGCCTACCTTACCCAACGCTCATCAGGTATGCCACACCAGAGCTTACCTATTGCGAGCTACCTTAGTAACTGCGGCACACGGTCAACCCTGCTCTTCCTCCCTCTTTCTCTCCCTAAACCTCACGTAAAGATCCGGCTTAACCCACAAAAACCAATTCCTCGCCAGCTTATCCCATTCCAAATTCCTATCAACCAACTCAAACTCATACTTCCAAATCAATTTAGCCAACAGGATACTCATCTCCAGATATGCAAAACTATTTTCACTCAATCATCAGCACACACACCATCCATTCCAACCCTTTATTTTTATCAGAGTGGAAAAAAAACTTACTTTTTCTCAGACATCCATGCCTCCCAAGTATAAAAGGCTGACTAGCCTCCAACGTATCCCCCCTTCCAGACTCAACCCACCTCTCCGGCAAAAACCTCTCCGGCAAAAACCTCTCCGAATCTTTCCAATACTTTTCACTGTGAGACATGGTCCACGGATGACTGGAAATTTCAATTCCCTGCGGAAAAAAATATTCTCCAATGGTTACTCCCGGCGACATTCAAAAAATCCCCGCAGAGGCCAGAGGGAATATTCGGAGAGATTCGTTAATGACTGCTTGGAGGTATGGGAGAGTCTGAGCTTTCGCGGCGGTGATTTTATTATAAGAAGAAAAGGCAGAATCGATTTCTTGTTGCAGTTTGGACAGGCAGGAAGGGTTGCGGATGAGGAAGTAAGTTGCTGCTGTGTAAAACGTTGAGAGGGTTTCGCCTCCTCCTAGACTTCAATGGGTCATCTGTTAATGATGGAAAAAAGGGGGGTACGTAGAGAGAGACGAACGCAATAGTTGAGGTATGAGCTGATACTTCCTCTTTTGTGATTTTTCCTGCTCGATAAGCCTGAATGACGGGTGTGATGAAATCCGGACGGTCGGTATTTTCCTGTAGACGTCTGTAAAAAAGCATTAGATAAGTCGAGTATGTATGAGTTTGAGGTAATGGGATAGAAACGTGACTTACTCCTCCACTTTTTCTCTCGCATATCTCAAGTTGGCGCTTTGAACACCCATCATCCCCGAAATCAACCTAAATATCTGCCAAAGAAAAGGAATACGTCTCACGTTATTCATGGTAATAGTCATATAAGGTATCTCTTCGATAATCTTTGACCAACTGTGGTGTTTCCCATCCTCTACGCTGTTAAAGGACTTGCCAAATGACAATTCACCCATAATGTCAAGTGTTACCATTTCGTACCAATGAGACATGTTCAATCCCTGTTTCGAGTTTGCACCGCTGAGTTGTCCAATCTTTTTGATAAACAAGTCTATCGGACCAGTAATAATGAGCGAGTAAAGCCTTGGTTGAGAAGCCTGGGTCAAGCATCCTACGCATGCGGGCGTGTTTTTCGGGGTCGATCTCGCTGCCGACGCAAGTTGATTTAAAGGCTGAACCATAGTTTTCGTAAAATTTGGATTTGAGTGGGAGTAGGGGTTGTTTTGCAGAGACTCGGGGAGCGTAGATTGCTTTCCAGGATTCGACGGTGGCAAAGGAGAGTTCGTTGGGGGATGTTCGTATGATGGGACCGTATTTGCGGTGGGCATCTTGGATGACGAGGTGGAATAAGCCGCGTTGAGAGTGGTAGATGCGCCAGAGGAGTGTTGTTCGAGCGAGAAAGGAGCCGGGGTAATGGGCGATTGGGTGGAAGTAGAGGTTGTAGATGAAGTAGAGGATGATTAGTGATTGATGTAATAACTGGGTGCTCCCAAGCCATAAGGTAAATTTCTTGAAAGGGGCGCATCGTGACGGTTGTTAAACAGTTGCTGTTGATGAAGTGGTTTGACTGAGACTGGGATGATGTGACTGGGGAAGGGAAAGGCAACTCTTTCTGCATCTGATAAAGACTGCGTGACCCAGGTGGGATCAACTGGCAATGTTTGTTACGCCGCATTATACTTGTACCAGCACGAGAGCTTGCCTCGACAGGATGATTGGTGAGAAACACAGTACAAAGTGAGGCGGCCGTCAAAAGACACGAATCAAAACGCGGAGAAATCCCGTCGAAGCACTGGAAGGCAGGTTGAACAGGTGTAATGGTGAACGAGAATTGTTTCGTGTTGAACCTGGTCCTCCTCGACCTGCCACGACATGTCTTTGTTGTCGGGAGTCGGAACATGTGGTAATACCACGGTAACTTACTCGGTCCCGAAGATATACCCATTATTGGAGCTTCCCTCCAATATGACGTGATTTGGAATTCTTTTTAAGAATTAATAATGTGTCAGGAGCCTCTCTCTCCTTATATTGAAGTCTGGCAGAGTTTTTCGAGCGTCCATTGGTCGAGAGATTTAAGCTATCTTGTGGATGACTCGTAGCACGGCTCCTGGAAATGGCTTCGGCTGAGAAAAAAGGAGCAATACGGAGGTGCCAGTGCCGGTGCCAGCCAGTAAGCCACTACCAGAAGCAAGCACCAGGTTCATCATTCAACCCAAGCGCCCAAATATTCCAAGGCCAATATTCTACAACCACCTCTCATGATCAGTATCCACACCCAGTATTGATCTTTGAAGGCCAACGGTATTGAATGGGAAGCCGTGGAAGCCATTGCATCGACAAGATATGGATAATCGAGCGAAGCGAGGACCGGGAGTTTGGGGGCTTGCCCCCATAATCAGTGGTGGTGGTGGTGGTGGTAGCCTTCGGCGCTTCGCTCCACATTCCTTTCGAAGCATTGAGCAAAAACAACGGTCTTGTATACCAATCACAAAACCAATAACCAACAAGAACAAAACTTTGAACAGTAAAATATATACGAATTATTTCATCCTATCAAAACACTAAATATATACAACGAATTTCTTATGTCTATTCCTCCCCTCATCCCTCACAGAGGACCAGTATACTTGAGCGAGTAAACACCACGCTCAATAGAGTTCAAGAGGATATATCCACTCTTGAAATAAGGATAAACAGACCAAGTACCAACAAACTCAGCCTTTCCACCAACGGAGTCATCCTCAGGGTGGCAGTCAAAGAATCCAACCTCAGTAATTCCCTTTCCGGTGGGGTCGCTCGACAAGCTCTTGACGTTGATGATTCTCAAGCCGGAGCCGTAGTTGGCCTGGTAAGAGAGACCGTTGAGGACGTATTGGTTGTGGTCAATAGCCTTTGCGGGGCTCTGGTACGTGCCGGTGAACTTGGGAGCGGTCAAGGAAGCAACGTCGACGATGTAAGTTGTGGTGCGCTGGTTGGCTGCGACGCCCTTCTTCTCTTGCTCATCGAGCTCGTCATCGAGGAGGAGGTAGCGCATGTTGGAGTCGGCGAGCCATCCCTGGTGGGTATAGGCAGCACCGTTGTACTTGGTGCTGGAGAGGGTGGTGGGGGATTTCTTGTTGGTTACGTCAACAATGTCGAGGGTATCCTCGTTGAAGTTGAAGCAAATCTCCTTGTTGGTGTAACGGGAATCAGGACCCTTGTAGATGACGCACTGGGCGTCGTGGACATAACCACCGGCGGACAGGCAGCCTGCGGAGGTTGGGGTGGCGGGGTTGGTGACGTTGACCATGAAGAGACCGCCACGGCAGCCGGCAGAGGAAGCGGTGCCGACGGCGTAGATCATCTTGGTCTCCTCGTGGGCGACGATGTTGTGGGAGCTGCCGAAGCCGGAGAAGCGGGCGGTGAGGTCGCTGCCGGTGTTGAAGCTCTTGGGGGAAGAAGGGTTGATGGTGAGCAGCTTGGTCATGTCAAAGACCTGCATGCCGTGGTTGGAGGACTCGGCGCCAATGTAAACGTGGTTGCCAATGACCTTCATGTCGCGCCATGAGGAGGAGGTGGTCTGAGTGGGGAGACGGCCGAGGTAGACGAGGGAGCCGTCAGACTTGACCTCAACGAATGCGGTACCGTCGGTTTGGCCAACGGCGCCGAATTCACGGCCGTCGGGGGAGGTCCAACCTGGAAGCAGATGTTAGATGGTGTTACTGTCAGAGTGTCAAATGCGGAATGCTTACCCCAGATGTCGTTACCCTTGCGGGTGGAAGAGCCCATATCCTGGTGGCGCAAGAAGCTGACGAGGTCAACATTCTTGCACTGGTACTCGCCAGCCTTGCCGTTGACACATTTGGTGGCGGCCTGGGCGGCATATCTGTCGATATCATAAACACCGGCCTCGTTCTGAGCAGCCCAAGTCTGCATCTTGAGAGCCTTGAGCTCAGCCATGCCGGCGGCGGCGGCAGAGCCAACGAGGCCAAAGAGGGTAACGGCGGTCTTCATCTTTTCAAATCTGGGGAGGAGAGAATGGATTGAGGATGAGGATGAAGAAGAAAGGGGAAACTCTTTTTCCTGAGGGAGAAATCATCCCCTTTCTATACACCTTTTCCCCATGCCAACGCTAATCTCATCTATCACCATAATCAACAACATTGTCGACAACTTTGATACCTGAAATGCCTTTCCCCACGCGAGCATACTCCCATGCCAATACAAGGTAAGTAGGAGGTTATCCCCGCCAAGTCCCGAACCCCATCGACGATGCCACTTCCCGAGTCCACTACCTTCCATAAACCGCACCAACTGTCCGTCATCTCCACCATTACAAAAGTCTAGCCAGTTACCTAATTCCAGATCTTCTCCCCTGTAGCGTCGGGAATACCAAGCTCGGAAGTGATCCTGCCAAGATCGGGATTCCTTCCAAACGACCTGCTCCAAGGGGAAGGTGGATCAACGGGAACCGGTAGTTCTCGTTACATCCCCCCCCATCTGTCGTCGCACCAAAAAGGCAACGGGCGCTAAAAGAGCAATGGACAAAATCCCGCTTTGTTCTGTTTGTTGTTCTGTGCATGTCTGTTGTGGAACATCTCGTGTCCACCGCTGCCCGTTCTGTGCGTCATTGCAGCACAACGTCAGATAAGAACCCTCGCTACGAAGTGCACATGCATTGTTGCCGATGAGTCGAACTTGATTCGGGTGTGATATCTTTTGTCCAGATGCATGCTCGGTCGTCATCCGTATTGTTGAATGTTGACACCTCCCGTATCTAGACGGGTAAGCGGTGCCGATGACCCGAGCTGACATCGTCAAAAACAACGTCTATTGGATGAAGAAGAGGAAATTGTAATGAAACTTTTGATTGTGATCCTCGAGTCCCTCCCCAAATTTGTTGTCCTTCTTTGATCCAACTTGAAGCCATCAAAAAAAGAGTGACGCTCGATGACCCAAAGTTGGCAGCTTATGGTAGGTAAGCAAGTATTGGCATGCTTGATTCGATGCCAAGGAGTTCAACTGCCATTGTGATCTTCATCGTGACTGCCCAACCTTACCCCTGACCATGCCCCATGTTCCCTGCCGGACTACCTAGACGATTGCATCATCTTGCTGCCCAGTCCCTTTCTGCTCCAAATTTGGCAACTGAATAACTCTACCCCGCAAAGTGATCTCGGACAATGACCTTGATAAGATAGGAGAGGAACGGGACGCATTGATCTTGACCTGAGGGTAATGACACTCAATGTTCCTCGGCAATATGTACATACAATCTCATCCTCCTTTTTTCCCTTTTCCCGTGACAAAATTTCATAAACAAAACAGAACTACATGTACATTTTTTAAAAAAAAACTGGATTCACCTTAAACGGTGAACTTGCCAGTCAACCTGATATCCCTTGAGCTGGCACCAACGCTGACGCCAAACTCGCCGCTGGGGACAACCCAGTTCTGCCTAGCGGTATCCCAGTAGCTGAGATCCTTCCTGCGAAGGTTAAAAATGGCAGTTCCACTGGCACCGGGCGCCAACTTGAGCTTGGCGAATCCACGGAGCTGCTTGGGCGGGGTGCTTGGTGCCGAGGATGGAAGCGTGATGTAAAGCTGGGGTACCTCAGCTCCCTGGACGCCTCCTGTGTTCTTGACAACGGCAGTGATAGTAGCAACATCCTCCCAGAGATCGGCGCGGCCACCTGGAATGGTAGGACCGGTGGCTGGGCCGGAGCGGGCGTTGGAGGTGATGGTAAGGTCGGAGAAGGTGAAGTTGGTGTATGCTATACTACAGTCAGTACGGATTCTGCAATTGACAAAAAAGGGGCATGAAGCTTACAAAGACCAAATCCAAACTCGAATCTCGGCTCAATTCTGGCATTGTCAAAGTGTCTGTAGTCGATGAACAGACCTTCCCTGAAGTTGTCGTCTCCTCTGATGACGGCGGTGCCGTAGTCACTGGGGCTCTTGCCAATAGTATACGGAAGCTTGCCGCTGGGTGAAACGAGGCCGTAGAGGATATCGACCATGGCGTTTCCGTTCTCATTGCCTGGAAGACCGCCCCAGACAACGGCGCGGACGCCAGGGGTGTTGAGGATGGTCTCCAAAATGACTGGGCCGGTGCTGTGCACGACAACAATGACGTTCTTGTTGGCCTGAGCGACGGCCTGGACGAGCTGGTTGCCGTTGTGCCATGGGTCCAAGTGGTTGCGATCTCCAGCGTGACCTTGAACGGTGATGTATCCCTCACCAGAGTCGGCGGTGATGACCACAATCGCAACATCAGCGCCGGACACAACGTTCTGAACATTGTTGGTGTTATCCGAGCTGTGGAGAACAACCGTGGCGCCGTCTTGCTGAGCACGAGTCCTCAAAGCATCATGAGGGGAAACGAAGTATGGGTACTCGGCGGTTCCTGAGCCCCATCCCATGCCGAGGGCGCCCTCGTTGCAGCCCCTGTCAACGCAAGCGTTCATGCCACGAGGGTTGACAACAGTGGCAGAACCAACAAGAGCAATTCTCCTGGGGTTCTTGAGCGGAAGGATGCCGTCATTGCGAAGAAGAACGGTTCCGTCACGGGCAACGGCTCTGGTGTTCTCCTTGTGGTTGCCCTGAACGTTGGCTCTGAGGTTGGTTTGGGGATATCCGGCGTCCTGGCCGACGAGGTACCAAGATGCAAGAATTCTCTTGGCCATGTCATCGAGACGGGAGCGAGGGACCTGGCCGTTGTTGACAGCCGTGTTGAGCTGGGGTCCCCAGAGGACCTTACCGCCATTGAAATCGGTGCCGGGCATTGTCATGTCCATTCCGGCGTTGGCGGCGCCGTTGGTAGTGTGATGAGCGTTCCAATCGCTAACGACATATCCTGGGAATCCAAGCTCAGTCTTGAGAAGTCCGTTCAAAAGCTTGTCGTTCTCGCAGGCCCATGAGCCGTTGACCTTGTTGTAGCTGCACATGACGCTTGCAACGTTGGAGTGAACGGCATCGGCGAAAGGCCAGAGATAGAGCTCGTGGACGGTGCGGTCGTCGGCATTGCTGCTCATGGTCTCTCGGTTGTACTCTTGCTCATTGAGAAGGAAGTGCTTGACGGTAGCCTGCACGCCCGACGACTGAAGTCCCTCGATCGTCACGGCCGATGCGATACCCGCGAGATACGGGTCCACACCGAAGCCTTCCCAGTTTCTGCCTGCCGCCGGGATCTTGCCGAGTGCGCCGGGGGCTGGGCCGAGAATAACATGAACACCAGCAGCCTTGGCCTCCTGGCCGTGCCAAATAGCTCTCTGTCGAATGAGCTCAATGTCCCAAGTCGAAGCTGCCTGAATTGCGGGAGTGAAAGTGGTGGCTCCGGTTGCGAAACGGATTCCGAGAGGTCCGTCCTGAAGACACAGCTGAGGGTAGCGGATCGAGTTGACAGGGCTGGTGTTGCCGACGCAAGGTCCTCTTTCCCAGCCGATACCGGTAACCATGTTGATCTTGTCTTGCTGGGAAAGTCTGGCGACAGCGGCAGCGGCCTTGGACTGAGCGGCAGCCCAAGCAGCAGTGCCTGTTGGTCCCTGGCGAGGGACCTTGTCGCCGGCCTCAGCGCTGGCAAAGGCTGCCGCCGACAACAAAAGGAGGTCGCGAAGAGTCAACATGTTGATGGAGTTGGACGAGCAGACCGTGGGGACAGAAGAAACCAGAGACGGAAGAGGTCTCTTTGTGAAGGTCGGTCGGGATCCTCTACCTGCTGTACAACAGAAGAAAATCAAATTGCAAGGCCGACGAGGAGACAAAGCTCCTTATACACCCGCGAACCCCTACATGATTCCATTTTCCTTATTGCATGCCCAGATGCTGCCGAGGCGGTTTCGGCGATATTGTGGAGGGAGGGTCTTGTGATGGATGATCGAGCATCAAGGTCAAGGAGTTTGTCTCAATCAAGGCATAACTCGGCGGAAGGGTTCCCGAGAAACAGGTGATTGAAGCGCTGAAGGGTGGAAAAACATTTTGAGTGGGGATAAATGGCTCAGATCTTGGGACCAGGGGTTTTGTGAAAAAGCTGGGGTACGTGGGTCTTTTCGATATTGCAAGATCGGCAGTGGTCGTCGGGGCGGACAGCAGATGATGATGTGCGATGCGGAGATGCGGAGGGAAGGAGATGGGAGACGGTTCCGAGGCGGCTGTGGCTGCTGTGCACAGTCTCATTCTGTGCAATTGGCCCGATGCATGTAGGGGATTGGCCGTGTTTTGCCGGGCCGCAATGCCCGGTATTAATTAATAATGTAACATTCCCCGTCATGGCATCGGTTCGAGATTGACCCCGCAAAGGAAGTTGAAAGAATGAAATATGGAAGATTTACATTTTTAAAGGCGTGTTTTTTCTTTCCTATTGTTTAATGGCCCCACCTTGTGTTGTTTCATCTCAAACTTTTTCTGCTGTTAAAACAGGCGCGACAGGCAGGCGGCGGCAGACAGGTCACGGGTGTGCAAACACAAATTTATTGAAAATTGAATTCATGTGCACACATCGAGCGGAATCCAAACCTTATAATTGCATGATTCTCTTCTTTTCAATCGGCGGTGGTTGTGGTCCCAAAACCTCGTATTTTACTGTTTTACATACTTGACAGGCCGTGAGGTTGCAGCCAGCCGTGCATAACTCTACCTGTTACAGCAAGTTTTGTCCCCACAATTGCGCCGGGAGAGCTTCAAGTTCCAGGTTGTTGGGTCTCCCGGTGCGCGGGAACGAGTAGTTTCTGGCAGTTGATAGTTTCATTCTGAGCACGTCAAACCTTCCAGGTTTATTTTCACCTCCACTACACCATCCCGGGGAATGTAGGAACTACCGCGACTTGGGGGCCACATGCACTTTCGCCGTACAATGACACCCAATATCATCATCCTCAGCCCGGACCAAAAGTCCTGGTCCTCTTCCGGCCCAACCATGATCCCCTTCAAAACCCTGCTCCCGGAATCAATCTTGACTCGGACCTATTCGACTTCTCCTCGGGGCATCTCTCGGAGACTCGTACGGAAACATGCATCCAACTTCCGACGACGGCAATGCGTCTTTGGCCTCGCAACCAGGCCCTACAGGTGCCCATGACCAATCAGTCGCCGACACCTCGCAGACATCATGTAGCGACAGCCATCATCTTCGGCCGTGGTGGTTTGAAGCAGCTGGGCTGTTGCTGAGCATTGCGGCATTTGTTTCTCTCATGGTTCTCCTCCGCTTCATCGACAACACGCCTCTATCTCAATGGCACTCCTTCTCGGTCAACACGGTGGTTTCGACCCTGGCAATCGTCATGAGAGCCCCAGTGGCATTTGTGGTGGTAGGTTGCTCGAAGCAGCAATTCGTCTCTGCGCTCGGCGCTCCTGACATAGAAAAAGCCACTGGGCGGCTATCGGAGCCTTCCCTTCTTGTGGCATGGAGGCCATCATTTGCGGGCCAAGGAGCTTTAAATTGGTTCTAAGCAGGACACTGACAAAATGAAAAGATAGGAAATTGAGCCCATATTACATAGTTTGCTAGACAAGAACGTACAACAAAACCACGGGAAACAACAAAACGACACTCCACGGTCCGACTACCAACAAGTTTCGACACTTCCTCCTCTCCAAGACTTTCCCGACTACGAGTGCGGAGGTGCAGTCCGAACGAAATAAGGCTCATACCTAGTATCTTGCCCAGAAATGAGAGCATGGGCTGTAGCATCGGGGTCCTTGACCTCGGCATACTTGGGTGTTCCGTAAACCACCGTCAACCCCATACCTTGTCCACTACTACGCCTGGTGTCTGCATCTCCTCCGGTCTTCCTCATGTAGACCACGCGCAAGATCAGTGCAGTCATGGCAGCCCCGGCAGCAACCCAGTTGAGAAAGTAAACGATGATCCCCTGTTTAACTGTGATGGGGATACCGTCATCGTTCGCCTTGGCAACCAAGATGCCGTAGGTGACTTGCGTGGCTATGGCCACAGTAAGCGCCGCTGCAGCTGCGACCTATTATCGTCTTGTCTGATTTTTCTTCTCATTATGAATGGACTCCTCAAGGACAACTTACAGTTGATACAACAATAACCGCCCATCTCACCCACTTGAGTCTATGCAGTCTGACCAAACTCAGGATCAAGGCCAATCCAATAGCAGAATTGGCAACCAGATACCCGATCCAGAGCCACTTGGGTCCATTCTGTAGCCACTCAAAGTTATTTCCGCCGTTGCTGTCCTGCAGATTGACACCCCACTGCTGCCGCACACCAAAGTTGTCCCAAATCTCTTTTCTGTCCTCGGAGCAGAAATCCATTACATATTCGTCAGTTGACCCTGGTGTGACAAGGGCATGTATAATGGGCTTGGAATAGGCTTATATTCAAATCAATATAATAAACTGTAATGGCCTCAAGGTCCTTGTCCTTGCAACATTCTAACTAGGAAGACCAAGACCCTATTTATACTCGTACGGGCCCCTCCTGGGCCCTCATACTTCCGTGGCCATTCCTTCTCTCTGTCGGAGGCCTTGCTCGCCACCCGACCATTACAAAGAGAACAGTCATCATGACTCAGTGGCTTCTGTAGCCATCCTGCAGATCTGTCCCGCGTCGGCGATCTTGACCAACCATCCTTCAGTATACAGATCATCGGGCACCTCCTCTTACGTAGCATAACCCTCCTTCGGCCGCCCTACTATACTGGTAGGCTGTGGAGGGTCTTTAGCATGGTGGTTGTTGTGTCGAGTGGCCGAGTACACTGTGTTGGATGCTGTCAGCGGGAACCGTGTGACGCCTGGCTTGACGAAGCCAGAGCAGTAGTTGACGAGATAGATGACGAATATCTGTTTGTGCCGGTCCGCGTCGTACATGTCGGGGAGGCCGACCGTGACGTCCTCCCCGACCTTGACCGTCGTGTTATCGACATATATGGCGGCAAATTGAAGACCAGATACGCTTTTGGGGGTTGCGTGCATGGAAAATAGAGGGACAACCGAAAGAGCGCGAGGACCAAAGCCCAGGCGACCAGACAGAGAATTGAGGGGACGCGTCCTGCCCTTGCCATTGTGAATGCCTATGATTTGATGTTGTTCGTAAGGTGCTGGAAGATTTCAGAAAGAATAACAGTGGGGATGGTTGGGTTGGATCTACAGCGAGCGAGGGAAGGGATGTCCAGAGTCCCCCTTTTACCCCCGGTTTCGACCAAGTTCTTCCAGACCGTCGACTTTCAGCCCGGAAGCTGTACCGAGTTCACGCGGCCAATTCGTGAGGGCTCCACGGTCCAGGACTCTCATCATCTTGATTCCTATCCGACGGAAAATGCCATCCGTCTTTCAAAGCTTTGTTTACCCTGCTCGAAACTTGCGCTGAGCTCCCGACGGTGCGGGCGAATTTCACCCATCCTTATCACGACAATTTTTGTTTTCACAAAACAATTGGACGGATTTAGATATTGTTGATATAGCTGAACCTAGGTCTATGATGCTATGGCGCCGGGGGAGCTCCATCCGGTCGGGTCTGGGTCATAGGTGTGAAATAAATGGCGGCTTGATAACGGTAACTTCCGACGAGCTGAACTCCCCGGAACCGCCATGCCGGGGAACTGAACAAAGAATGTCGGGTTTTTCGCAATGGGCCAGAGCGCTCCGCTGGTAAGCCACGAAGCTTGGAGCTCGGAGCTTTGGTCCGATTGTTGAAGCTTTGGGATATGAAGGGGAAGGAATCTGCCAGCTCAACTTGAGGAGAGGAATCTTGATTGTCTGTCACACGGTTCCCGCTGACAGCATTCAACAGTGTACTCGGTCACCTGGCACAACAACTACCATGCCAAGGACCCTCCACAGCCTACCAGTA
>MU865619.1:0-13305 GCA_033297215.1 Podospora fimiseda | reverse complement strand
TAAACTTTTTTTTTTAAAATAATTTTAAATTTTTTAGTTTAATTCAATAAAAATTTTTTTTTTTTTTTATTGCTAATATTTATAAAAACAATCTTGGCCCCCCCCCCCCCCCCCCAAAAAAAAAAAAAAAAAAAAAAAGCACAGAACTTCCAAGCTGTGAAAAAAATTCAGTACAAACCCCACATAGTATGAGAGCTACTGCCCCTTATATCCCTCCTCATAAGGTACGAGCACAGTCTCTCCATTCTGTTACTTGGAGTGATAAACAGACCAATTGACGGCTAAGATTCTGCGCTTGATGGGGTCTGCTTCTTGCTGGCATTGCATGGTACCCTTCGCGGCAATTCTCTTAACTCCATTGACAAGCGCCCCGTGCTGGTCTATGGCAAGCCAAACGGCTTTGCGGATATCATCATTTCCAATCTTGGCTGCGGTACCCCAGCCTGATCCAACATTTTCCACGCCGAATGCACAGGTTCCGTTTGTCTTGAGTGTCTTTTGTTGGTGCCCGTAGGCGTACCAAGTGTGACTTCCAGGAATGCTGTCGGCTAATTTGTAGCAATCTTCAACGAGGGGAGATCCCTCACTCAGTTCGTTCACGGGATCAACAAGCTCATTTTCGCAGTCATTTACCAACGCACCCTTCTGCTCAGTTGGGAGGTTCATGGAACCAAAATCGAGTTCTGGTTTATCTCTGGCCTTTGCACGGGAATCCTCGGAGTGGTAAAGGTCCCAAGTGACGTTTGCCCCAAGACCCTCACAACCTGTAAACTGCCCAGATTCAGAAATAACCTCGTCTTCCTTGTTGTTCTTCCCACTTCGACTCTTGGAGGCAAGAACGACTTCAAGAACCCCACGGATGTCCCCATTCCCCACCCAACCATCAGTTCTCTCAGGGCGGTCTCCTAGGGTGCACCCCAGGATGGCCTCTCAGGGTGGTCCCCGAGACGCTCCGGAGATCAACACATCGAGCAAGTACAAAGGTACTTCAGAAATGTATGTAGACAACTTCCTATAAGTAGGGGGAGTGCCGGGCACTCGCCGTCCCGAGGAATCTGATTCCTCACGCAAGCAATTATCATGTTCATTTGTCTACAATCAGCTTTCAGTAGCTCTTTGTCAGAACGACCTGTTCATGACAGTGAACCCCTTGTCTGAGACGCGTGCCACAACCTTCGATTATCCTGTCATATTCACCTTTGGCGTACTGCCTTGCAGTCTGTATCCACCCCTGGTGCAGGTTGTAACACAGATATCTTTTTTGAATATTTGATTTGATTGATCTGAAGCCTGTGTGGAATTGAACTGAATTGAATTGAGTTGGCTGAAATAATTGATCTGTAATTTGATCTGGCGGCAGCGCTGGTTAAGAACAAGCTGTAGATGCATTTTCTTGGCGCGGTGCGGTGCCGATTGGCGAGATGCTTCCCTGCAGAAGATGTAGCTTCCGCGTCGTAAAGCATCCCGCACCGGTTGCAGGCCCAGAACTGACCATCTTGAGTATCAAGATGCCCGGGAACAAGGCGGAGGAGGAGGGTGCCGTATTGTTGAATCCATGAGGGACGTGGTTTATCATAGAAATGCGCACGGAGGTTGTATTGGCGGTTTTCCGGGCCTGTAATCAATGGGTATTCAGTTGTAGGGAGGTTGGGAGGGAGGGGGCCTAGTGCTAGGGCGTCGCGAATCTGCTCGATGAAGCTCTTCTTTGGGATGCTGATTCTTGCGAACGCATTCGATCTGACCGGAAAGTCACTTTGCGGGGTAATTGAGACATCGTCTTCATCAGCGACATTAGTGTTGTCATTGTCAGGGGCGAAAACAGCCATTGTAAGCGCGAGTGGCAGGGCGGGTAAGTTTGTTCAGCAACGCAATGGTGGTTGATAAACCACTGAATCAGCTTGCCAGACCTCCTCTGGCGGTCAGAACGCGGATTGAGATGGTCTCCGATGGGGCTGCAAAGTGGCTGTTTTTTTTGTTTTTTTTTAAAAAATTAACGCCCAGCGGAGCAAAGTGGCTGTTCTGGGCGGTGCATGTTAGCTTCAGAAATTTTGACCAACAAGGGCTTCTATATTATATAACCCTAATCCCACAAACATTGAGCTGCATATATAACCCTAACCCTACACTATCAAATCCATCAAATCCATCAAATCAAATCGACTTTTGGATTTGATTTGTTTGGTCCCTCAAAAACCTCGATTTGATTTGTTTGATTTGATTTGATTTGATGGATTTGATGGATTTGTTTGATGTGTGACGGCTGGCGCAAGGCAGTTCGAGTCAAGGCTACGATTCCTCTATTCCATTGTCTAGAACATTAAGATGAAGAAGAAAGGAAGAGATCCCTGGAAGGATCCGCACCTTGAGAAGTCTATATACAAACGAGTGACGAGGGTTAGGGTTGCAAATAAGGTTGTGCACAACCATGTCACGCCACCGAGACATGATGGATTTGATTGTATGGGCTTCAAGGAGATTTTGGTCTTAGCTTTGGACATGTAAAGTAAGATTGTAATGATTGCCCTTTCGGATTACCCGCCGGGCGTTAATAAATATCTATCTATCTATGATGGATTTGATTTGTTGCCAGCGCTGAGACGTGCATAGCCCCCACACCAAAAGCCCCTCACATGAGATCAAAAGGCTCCTCACATTTTAGTGTTGCAGATTTGGATCATTTTTGTGACCGGAATCAATGCCTCTTAGGCAACCTAAGGTAATCAACGTCACTAACAATGCAAAAGTTCTTCTATCTACCCCTCAAACATGACATTCGCGAGATCCGTCTTCTCACCCTGAACTACCCTGACCCCGGGTCAGGAGAGGGCTCTAGAGGCTCTGACTCTAGTCTATTACCGTCAATTAACCTCACCCTCTTCCATGCCGCTCTTGACGCACAACCGACACATGTATTTTCAGCCCTTTCCTACGTCTGGGGCGAAGCGAATAACAATCGATCTATCATCTTAGATGGTCAAACGTTTCAAGTCACAAACAACCTCTTCACTGCCCTCACCCGGCTCTACACCGACAGCTTCAATGGTCACATATGGATTGACGCAATCTGCATCAATCAGTCCGACAATGACGAGAAGGCTGTACAAGTTCAGCTCATGAGCCACATCTACACCCGCGCCGCAAAAGTACTGATTTGGCTGGGCCCCGAGCCCGACCATGGCGCCCTGCAATCGATCCAATATCTGGGCACAATGTTTCGGGAGCAGGTCCGCTCCAGGGATGGGATAGGGGAAATCGAGTTTAATAATCGGGCCAGCGGTTTCGTCCAGACCGTCAGGCAGTTTGCAGTCACAGACGGCTACGGAGACAGTTCCAAACCGGACTTCAACTTCGAGCTCCTTTGGCTATTCTTCAGCCAGCGGCCGTGGTGGCGGCGGGTGTGGATCATTCAGGAGGTGGTTCTTGCCAGGCAGGCTACAATCCTCTGCGGGACGGCTTCAATTCCCTGGGATGACCTGGCTGAGTGTCTGGCCGTTTTCGAGTGGATGATCCTCTACCCAAGCATTGAGCCGCAGCACAAGCGTCTGTATCACATCGTGGGTGCTATCATCCAGAGCGTCATGCATCTTTTGCTGGCGAATTCGGGATATCAGAGGAGTTTGAAAGGTGCAGCCGGGGATGTTGAGAAAGCGGGCATGTCGCTGTTGGAGACATTGAACTGGACGTTCCTGAATAGTGACCATGACAGCGGCATCCAGGCTACCAATCCGCGGGATAGGATTTACGGTCTCCTTGGAATTGTGCGCCCTGAGGATGTTCAGAAAATCACAGTTGATTATTCCGACAACTGGAGCCTTGACAAGATTTTGTTTGAAGTTGGGAAGATCCTACTCAAAGACCATGGTCCAGACGTTTTGACGTACTATCAAGGACCGTTAATGCACAAATGTCACGAGAATCCTCCTCCGTCATGGGTTATCGATTGGACAGCTCCTCGAACTCTGATCGTTCCTGGCATCTCTCTGGAGAATGAGCACCACAACAAATATAACGCTAGCAGGGGAACAAGCTGGGAGTACTGGTCATCCAAATGTCTTGTCGAACAGGCTTCCTACGAGCAACCACAAATCTCGCTAAGGGGTCGAATAGTTGCTCAAATCACCGCTGTCGGTCAAGAGTTCGTTACATTGCCCGGCTCGCCTGGTTTTCTCGGGGCTGCCAGGACCTGGCTCTTGGAGATCGAGAGCATGGTTGAGACGTATCGAGTTTCTTCGTCCGATCTCAACGTTCACACAAATGACGACGTGTTATTAAGCTCTTCCGGCTCAGCTCTCTCAAATGTCTGGCGGGTCCCCATATGCGACATGGGTTTGATCCAACGGGCAGACGATGAACATTCGGCGAGATATCTCCATGGGTTTGAGCTCCTTACAGGCAAAAGACAACCCGCGCCAGAGATGGTGAGCGAAGGAGAAAGAGTAGCCTGGATCATGGCTGAGACTTGGGATTTTAGGCGTGTTTGGAAGGTTTATGGGCGCCGGGCTTTCGTCGACAGCGCCGGTAGGCCTGGCAACAGCATCAAGAATGCTCAGGTCGCTGACCAAGTTGTGATATTTGCTGGCGGACATGTACCGTTTATCATCAGGCCCACCGCCGACAAGGGTAGCGATTTTCGGTATCGTTTTGTTGGTTCGGCGTATGTCTTCGGGTTGATGGACGGTGAGGGTATGGAAGGGGAACAAAACCTTGAAGAGATTCGACTAATATGAAGTGTCTGATGTGGATACTCTTTGTTCATTTGTCCTACACCAGAACGACCTTTTGCCGTTCCCAATCAACGTTTTCCAACGTCATATCTGAGTTTGTACTCCAAACACCCATTCGCTCAAGTGTGCCTGGCTCAGCACCCTCTTTAGACCCAAACACCAGCCCATAACTCCGTATCTCATTGTCTCCCAAATATGCCTTGACCAGGTGAAGCACAAAGACTTCTGGTGTACTCTTTTCCGTGTCATTCGACTTCCAATCTGGGAGCCAGCGCAACAACATGCCGCTCTTGGCACTCGCACCAGTCAGACGAATACAGTCTTTATCCACCAAACTTCCCCTAGCCACCGGTCCATGGGCAGTCAGAGTCCCATTATCAACCAGACTCCTTGCCTCTGACACAAGCTTTCCATTCCGCCACACCTCCACCTTTTCCACACTAGAATATTGAAGTCAGCTTCAATATTCTGGCAATCCTTTTGGAAGGTTGGCTTAGTTGTTAATGCAGTACAGTGGGTCCGCCGTTACAATATTGCCACAGATTCATTCGACGTTCATCACTTTAATTCTTCGTAAGGTGCTATAGAAGGCACGGTAGAATCTCTCACCTTGCTTTGCCTTGCACTATTCACTGTAATATAAGTTCTCAGCGGTAATAGCTGGCAAATTATTTTGATCACTTGCTCTGTCGGTCGGTCAAGAAAATCTCGATTTTGCGGTAAAGAAGCAAAGATAAACGACCAAGAAACATAGTGCCTATGAAAAACTTAAAGGATGTATACAAGCACCACCATGCCGCCCAGTCGTGTCAAGCATATCTATATCACCTCTCCCCCACCCCAAAGCATGTCCTTCCCCATAGGCTCCCAGCCACGCCCCGTTTATCCACGAACTCCTTAGATAGCTGAGCCTGTGGGGTGAAAGAGAAGATTTGAGCCCAGATAGACTGGCTTCACTCCCTGCTTTTGCGTTATCCGATTCTCAATCTGATCCTTCAAGGTTTCCAAGTCCTCGTAATTCGTGATGTTGCCGTCTGAAATGGGAGAAGAAAACTCGAAGTCGATAGCAATTATCTTGCTGTCAACGTACAAAAAGTTGTGGAGCTCAGGATCCCCATGAAGAACCCCTTCTTTTGTTAGTAGGTCATAGACCGCTTGAAGCTTCTCGATGAGTTGGGGGTTCCCTAGCTCTTTTGCTGGAAGACTGTGTAATGGCACTCCTCTAACATGTTCTAAGAGGACAGCAGGAATCGGCCGTTTGCTGATCTGATGTTGTGTTTGGCTGTGGTTGTGAATAGCGACCTCGCCAAATAGACGTGGGATGCAGTGGCCCTGTAGTGCTTGAAGATGTAGGTATGTCTCGACCTCGTTGTCGTAGTCATCAGCCTTGTTAGGGTTTCGCTCTTTCAGAATGACACATGTCGGCAAGAACCACTCTGGGAGTAAACGCTGCAACCAGAGGCGTGCGGGCTGCGGCATCCAGAGAGATAACCAGGACACAGTTGGAGTCGGCGGGATATCTAACAGATAGACATGCCGATTGGCAGATATTCGTTTTGCTTTTGCTTGGAAACGTCGGGAGCCGAATTGGATGTCCTGGGTATCTGAGATCAATAACCGAATCGACGAGGAACCATAGGTAAGCAATTGGAAATAAAAGCCTATCATACCTTGATCTCTTGCTCACGCTCCTCCATATCGACGCAATGAAGACTCAAGAGTGAGGATTGTCGAAGAGTGAAAATTGAGGTGGGGAAAAATGGAACAGATGGAATTTTGAGGTGGAGAAAAATGGAACAGATGGGTTTGGGGTGGGTCAAGGCAAGGTTATTTAAAAAAAAAAAGTCACAGTCACAGTCACACAGTCACACAAGCACTGTGCGAGCATCTCCATTTGGGCAGCATTGCACTCAAAACAATGCAAGGCAAGGTCTTGCACTCAACCATGGTTGGCACGTGTATACCCCTAACCCTGAGCCGTCTCTGAGGGTTGAGGAATCAGAACCCTGCGCACCCCCGACACCTCCCAGCGTACCTTGGATTGTTTCTCACGCTATGGTAGCTTTTTAGGTGCCTTTTGGATTTCCTCCCTCAACAACCAATCCATCACCAGTTTAATTCATTCTTCTGCTTGTTGTTGGTAATCTATCCCACACCAAGCTAAGGACCCTCACCTTGCCTTGGTCACTTACAAGGATGCATGCACGCTGTGTCAGTGGGAACTCCTTCATTTGAACTTTGGAGTGTTTGGCTAGGTATTTCAACAGTTTCGACGATCCAATTTGAACTGATTTACTAGCTAGAAAGATATAACATGAATAAAATTAAAAACAAGACTGAGGAAAATGAAACCCGCCATCAACTTCCGTCCCGATCGTGTATGCGCCAAGCCGTCATACAAAGGTTCCAGGTCTCATAGCGCGAGAGGGAAAGTATCCCAAACAAACTCGCCATTCTGGTAGGCAACAGGAGTTCCTTGCCTATCGGCCCAATAATATCTCCCACCCGATGGCGCGGAAAACATCCGTATATAACCATTGGGATGTTCGTCGTATTCCTCAAAACCTGCGGCAGTCTCAACCGCCCAAAAAGGGAGCCATGTCCACATCCTGAAATTGCGGGAATAGCCGTCTAGCATCACTGGCGGTACTGACCCAGGCTCGGCGAACATCCGCCGAACCTCTTGAGTTATTGTCCGGAAGAGAGCGTATCGTAATGTTGGTGCGTTTGCCGAAAAGATCAGGCCAGTGACAGGGCAGTTAATCTGTGCGATATTTTGAACCGTCTGGGCCTTAAACAAAAGGATCAGGAAATACTGGCCATCAAATGCTGAAGCAGCGTAGCAACCGTATCTCTGGGCGTATCTATTTTGTCATATAACTATTAGTAAGACGCTATTACTGGTGCTATTTGTCTGGTTGACGTACCCTCTTAACTCCCGTCCTAACCGGCGGCGGTTGCCATCAGGATTACGCAAGCCCCTCCATCTGTCAGGGCTAATAAACCCCGGTCTTTTCAATCCCCCTAGCAGAAGACAGCGCTGGGCACATCCAAAGGTGAAGTCGACGGTCTACGGCATTTGGGTTGGACCAAGAGGGCCTGATTCTGACCGTAGTACTATAAATGGCAGCTCGGGGCTCGTTTGGAAGGCTAGTTGGACTGGGGATGCGATATGGGTGTAAAACGTCCTCACACTGTCGCCCTCAGACTGTAGCCATTCGGATGTCGAGTTCAAACGGCTCACATCCTTGTTTAACAAGTGATTATCCAAAGCAGTTTCGGCCCCAAACACCTCGTTAATTTGATCGAAATTAAGGTTAGCATAAATTGGAGCGAGATCTGGGATATGGTTGTCGTCCTTGTTCCAGTTCTTGTTAGACAGACTGGGTGAAGGAGCTCCCGGTAGGCTACCGAAAACACAAGTGCCATCTGGCAAAGAAGGCTGAAGCAAGAGCTCCCTTAACAGAACCATGTTGGTGTGCCACTGTGCTGGGAGTGGAAACGAATGCCCAGTTCTCTTGCGTTAATTGAGGGGGAATGCCGCCTTTAAGACCTTCATCCAGGAATTCTTAATATTATTTGTTGACAGACAGGGCGATTAGATGATATGTGCGTGTCAGATATGACCGTTCCACTTAGGCAGCAGGATACGAGATGGCTGTTGTTATCCACACTGTAACCAAGCATCCGAGTCTTGACTTGTAAATACAATGATAAGGTATAAAGCAAGTCTCAGGGGTGAGTATAATCCCATTCAGCAACTAAACAACATATTTGGGACTTGATAGGTAGCAGAATGCTTTGTAAGACTTCTCCAGTACTGATGTGGAGCCTAATACATACTTTGTGGGAATCTTTGCGCAGTTCTTCGCAGAGTATTACGAGGTACAGGTACTTTGTGGGGGAAAGGGGTCTTCGTTAAGTTCGGTATCCGTGTTTTGTGAAGCAAACAATGACAGATGAATTGCGCTTATGAGTTACCGTAACTTGTCCGCGTTCCCTGTCAGGTACCTCTTGTTTTTAAGCAGGT
This sequence comes from Podospora fimiseda, assembly GCA_033297215.1. Taxonomy (NCBI): domain Eukaryota; kingdom Fungi; phylum Ascomycota; class Sordariomycetes; order Sordariales; family Podosporaceae; genus Podospora; species Podospora fimiseda. Next base: position 4,551 of record MU865619.1, on the reverse strand, counting down.
GATTCGGTAGCTCATGAATGGTTGGGCACAAATCCATGCGTTGTGAGGTTTGGTGGCTAAAGCCCCTCAATCCTTGTTTTCAGTATGCGTGTGATACTTAGGTACAAGCAAAGCAATCTAAACATTCTTCCACTAATTGGTTTACTGCCCCCTTTGTGACTGTTAACAGGAGTTGAGTCGAACCTACCGCAGTTCATCAACAGTCCCGCTTCTCACGGATCGTATCCCGCGCTTCCTTGAGAAAAGTCAGGCTTAGCAGGGGTCTAGCCTGGTTTAACTGCAGTACAAACCATCGGTGCTTGTATCTAAATAACTACATAGAGGTATTCCGCTTTGCCTGTTGGTTTAACCTATTAGGGTAGTGCTTAGCGACTTTTCGGGAGGGAGAATAAGGGAAAAGAAGGGGAGCGGGAGCAATCCGCGAAACAGACCCCTGGCAGTCGACCAAGCAGGGGAAGAGGGATCCGCGTCAGTAGGTATGCAATAGCGAAAACACGCGAAAATACACGAAATTTATCTGTTCTTGCTCTGTTTTTGCTCTCTTAAATGCTGACAGGCGGGGAGGAATACTGACCAGAAACCCCCCTACCCCCGCTAGGGAGTTGAGAGCTGATCAATAGGGAAACTCTTTCCCCTCTAACGGACGGTAGTGTTATATCTCGATCAAGCCCGCTCTTTAATTCAGGCTGAACACAACATCACAATGATCTCCGAGAATCCTCCACTGCCACCAGATTTGTTAAAAGTTATGAACAATGAATCCTCCTCCTCTCCGTCAACGCCTGCATCCGCAACGGAAGACAACCTAAAAAAATAAGCCACTCGCCAGCACAGTCACAGACTCGGACACAGTCAAAGTCCTGCATCTTTCACCTGGCCTTTCCGCTCAAACCGTCATCAGCACAGATCGAGAAGTCATGAGCGATGAATCGTCCTCCTCTTCGTCGACGCCTGTCTCCCCAGGAGAAGACAACAAAGAAAATGAGCCACCCGCCAGCATGATCATAGATTCGAATCCAGCCGAGCTCCGACCTCCTTCGCCCGCCCTTTCCGCTGCAACGGTTATCAATACAGATAGACAACAAGATTACGCTTACTTCGAGACGACCCCCCCGTCCTACCACCTCGGCGCATTGGGAGAACACCGGTTCTTAGATGAGAGTTGCCAGCAGCAAAAAAGAAAAAGAGAGGACAATAGAGAAGAGGACTTGGAGGGGCAGGAGCTTTGGGGGGGGGGGGGGGTACGCCCTAGAAAACGTGCCATGATGAGCGATCCGCTTCTGGAGGACCAGATGAAGGAGTAGGTGTCAATCAAAGACTGGAATGTTCTGCCCAAGGAATTCAAGCTACATCAGCCATTGCGCTGTAGCTGGTTATATCTCTAGGTCATAGGTAGTTTATAGGTTAGCCATTTTGGATTTATTTTTGCAAATTTTGCCCATGTCATAGATCGGACTTTTAGACCCCAATGTCTTGCTTTTCTGCATTCCTGGCACCATGAGGTGGGCTCTCAAACCTTGCTTAGCAATACAAGATAGATAGATAGATAGATAGATATTTATTAACACCCGGCGGGCAATCCGAAAGGACAACCATTACAATCTTACTTTACTTGTCCCAAGCTAAGACCGAAATCTCCTTGAAGCCCATTCAAAAATTATTCTAAATCATGGCAACTAATATCCACTTCTTTGCGGATTCTCGTGGGTTAGTAGATTAATTAGTAGGCTAGCCAAGAGGTGATTCTTCAAGTGTCCAACATCCTATTGTTAGATGATGCGAGGTTTCAACCAGGTACAAAATGTGAGGGTCAAAAAATGGTGATTGAGATTGTTGTGTTTCTTGCTTGTTCTTCTGCAAACTTGTGGTCTGCAGTGCTTTGACCGAGGTCATGCACTGCTTGCCTGAGGTGTCAACTGTGGAGTATCCACTCCACAGTCTATTTATCTAACAGGTTAACGCATGGATTATATCGCCGCTCAGGGACGAGCGAGAGTAAGAAATGAAGGATCTGATTGCCTTTCTTGAGCAAGGCCCTTCGGGCCATGCTCAGGCTATATATGCTCCTGCTCCTGAGCGCAGGCCGCGATACGGTTCGTGCTCGGGAGTAGCATGTCAGCGTGAACCCAACCCTGACTGGCCTGCTTAATAGTACCTTTGTAACAGTTCATCCTCAATGTACTTTGCAAAAACTCCAACAACACGATCGCCAAAGCACAATGACATTTCACTCTTACATCTCGCCATTTGTTCGGCCTCGTTAGATAACAACTCTAAAATACGACTGAGGCACCCATATGTCTGGGTCGAGCTCCCCTTTAAAGGAATAAGTGCATGTCTCTCATACTTGTCATATATACCATGTTACATGGGATTGTGGTGTGAATTAAGGAGGCATCTATGCCAAGTCAGTGGCGCATCGTTGCATAGGCCTTTATTAAGCGGTTAAGACTTTATTGAACTCGATGGTCCTATTGTGCCCTCGACCTGCGTGAAATACCCCGCTCTGCTACCAGTTGCAAGTATCACCTCAAACCTTTCACATAATGTTCCACAACTTCTCGAGTTATATCTAAGCACTCAAAAGTGCAATACCAACCTCGAAATGCCAAAATACTACTTCGAAGCCCCTACCTTCGTCATCAATCCCGATTCTCCCATTGCGCCGAAGCTCGGAAGCATCTTCTCCAGGCCCGGGCTTGACCGTCTCACTGCACCCCTCAACCAGGACAATCTCCTCTACATCCCCGAAAGTACCATCAACAGGAGCGGTCCATTTCCATTTGCTGAAACTGTATCCAAGCGATTAGCAGTTGCTTTCGGGATCCATTCAAAGGTTGCTCTGCTCGGCGAGACAAGCATCATTTACCGCTTCATCAGCAACAGAGATGTCACATATCGCGCCGAGGGGTTGGAAACAATCGAGTTTGAGCCCACTGACGAATTTGTTCGGGATGCTGTGACTGCTTCACAAAAGGTACAAAAGTTTCTGGACGCAAGTCTGGCAGGAAGGAAAAAGGTGTACATGGTGACGGGGCTCAAGATAACGACAGGATTTAGTCTGGCTACGGCTTATAGTCAGGCTCATGGATTAGGAGCGGCAGTTAGTGCCGATTTGGGGTCAGTAGGAGTTCATGACCCAGATCCTTCAGCGAGACGCCATATGCCGTTTCAAGTTCAAAGGCCAATGGCTGCACAATCGATGTGAGTATATAGTATCGTATTGGGCCTTCGTCCAGTAGATATAAGCTGGTCGTTTGGCAGGCTTGTGGTGGCTCCAATTTTAGGCAGTGTTGAATGGCGTCTTTTAAGCCAGTTGACAAGCGCTTGCCGCCATTCCTTTGTCTTCCTTTTTGTTGGAGACTTCTGAAGAGCTCATTGGCGTTAAAATTATCTTCATTGTACCTTTGACAGGCGATTGGATGCCGTGATCTTGGAAACCTTTGACCTGTGTGAATTTCAAGAAAGACAATGCCAAGAGCCAAAATAGCTGGATGTAAGTGGCACTGAGTAGGGTCGGGAAGTTCCTGAGAGTTGCTTTCTGATCCGAGCTCAACGGACAAGTAAGGGGCAGTTAGGTCTGGTTCTGAGGAGTAATTTGAAACTTGCGATGTGGTGTTGCGGGCGGGAAAGAAGATTCTGTCGCTTCCCAAGGCTGGACGGGCCCATTGTCCTGGGTACAAGTACATGATCGAGTTCGCAAGAACATAGCACAATGTCAGTTGCTCTTGAGGTCCATAAGCCGACAGATTAAACTTTTGTCGGCTGAACCCATCAGACAGAAGCTGTTGAAGGGATTCCAAAGCAGTGTAGTTATGCGTCTCCGCATATTTTGGGTGAATGTGCCAGAGCTTCTCGTTCTGAACCAAAAAGTCGACGGAGGTGTGTGTTGACTGCTTGATCCACCAGCAAATGTCACGGTCTCTGTCTACTTCCGGTGACAGCGGGTTTAGGACATCCGTCAGGGGGCTTGTGGAAGAGTCATCAGAATTAGCTGGAGTTTCAGAGGAAGCTGTGGGAAAACTTAGGTATCCATACCACTCGCCGTCAACCTGTACTGTCGTTATCTTCCACATCACATTTGGGGTGCAAACGGGAAACAAAATTTCAAATTTGGCAGTGTGGCGCTCTTGCGTTTGATTTGGTAGTTGGGTTAGAAAGTGTCGGTTTTTGGTCAGACTAAGCCTTGCGTCTTTTGTGCCACTTGGGCTCGCTGCTCGATTTGGACATGCGCAAGTCCAGTGCTTCTCCAACAATTGATGCGCTGTATTGGCGAGCCTTCGAATACCACGACTGGGATGGTTTAAGAGAATAAAATGACCGGTGCCGGATTCAGGTATATCCTCGTCGAGATAGATATCCAGCATGTGAGCTGATGCTGACTTGACCCAACTTAAAAACTTCTCTCTCTTCTCTATGTTCTGTAGGAGCGCCAACGGAACGACTGGAATGATTGTAGATAGATAGATATTTATTAACGCCCGGCGGGTAATCCGAAAGGGCAATCATTACAATCTTACTTTACATGTCCAAAGCTAAGACCAAAATCTC
>MU865618.1:0-15068 GCA_033297215.1 Podospora fimiseda | reverse complement strand
ATACCGCCGCAGATGCCAACCATCACTGCCAGCCTGAGACTTGGAAAGCTCCTGCCAAGATGTGCAGTGACAGTTGCAGAGGAGACTTTGCCCATTTGAGGCAAATGAACGAGAACGACGCTGTGGGGTCCGATTGAGCCGATTGAGTATGCATTCGCATCGTTGGGTTGTATATCAAGCTTCATAACGTCCCAACGTTCCTCAAACAGCTCAATGACGGCGGTTGCTTCGAGGTGCAGCGCGCACATGATAGCGATACCAAAGTCGCAACAACCGGGTGGTGTGCCGTGAGGCCTCGATGAGACAATCTCAGCAGAACTGATTCTACTATTATTATTCATCCTGATGCGTTCGGCAATCTTGGGATGGCAATGTTTCCAAGAAACACACTCTGATGAAGGTAAAGAACTGCACTAAATCTCAGCGCATAATTTCTCTTGTTGGGAGGGGACTGTGCCTTACTCAGCAACGGCGGGGTGTCAGGGAGACGCCTGGTAAAGTTTGCCAAGGCCTATCTAGGGTCTTTGTCGATAAGAGGGTCATGCAATAAACGTTTTTGATCAAGGCAGAGATACAAGAAGGTGTATCATGGTTGTGCGAGTTTTGGTGAGCCATGAAGATTTGGTTGATGGTGCTTTCAGCTTCCCGACCCCCCCATGTTGGTGCATTTTGAGCTTGGCAGCCAGGCAGAGCACGTGACATGCCGAACCAATCGTCAACAGCCCTCAGCCCCCCCAGTTGCCATATGTTGGATCATCCGCGCTCAATCGTTATCGAACAACAGTCCCACTTGGGGTAATGCGCTCCATCTCTGATTGATCTTTCTCAACGAGAGGTCAGGAACGTCCTGCATCTTCTGAAGCACGTCCTTGGCAGATTCGTGACACTAGATAAAGTCAGAAATCCAATTAGGCGCCCTGATCCGGAGGCAGGGGCTTAGCTCTCCATCTCCCATCTCACCATATGTACAGCGGTGTAAGTGTATCACTCTTAGACAAAAATTCCCTTCAGTATTTGGTAGTATAGCTTCCAAAAACATACGACATTTTCCTAAGAACATGAAACTTTGGATGTAAGTTTTGTGCTGACATCCCATGGTCATTGTTTGAATCAAATCCATGGCTAACAACTTTCTTTTCGTTCTGTTGAGCAGGCCAGTCAGGGTTAGGGTTCACACTGACATGCTACTCCCGAGCACGAGCCGTATGGAGGGCCCGTGCTCAGGAGCAGGAGCATGTAGGAGCGCCAACAGAACGACTGGAATGATTCTATCTTTATTGTTCGTTGTTGGAGGAGAAATCTCTGCAGTCGCACTTGTGGAGTGCTGGCTGGGATGACGTCTTGTGGAGGGTTAGGGTCTACTGTACCCTCCAACACACCCCTTCAGACCAGCCTACTGCTCACGGTCTATCTAAAAACAGTAAAAGTGAAATCTATATACATCAAAAGAGTGTTGTTGTGATCATTTTCTTGGTGTTTCAAGTTCACCCCCTGAAGTGTTGAATCTAATCAGGGTAGTGCATACTGTTGAATCAGATAAAACAGTGCAAAATATTTTCCGACTTGTTCCATTCCTAATCACCCCCCGCTTATACATGGCACTTTCCAAACAGCCATGTTGAGCATCTTGACGAATTCCACATGCTTGGGGGGAGATAGTGGTTCTGTGAAGCCATCTGCAGGCATCTGTGTGCCTTTGATGTGTTTGACTTCGAAATCTCTGCGTTGTACTCGGTCAATTATCCACTTGTACCGGATGTCCAGGTGCCTGGTGCGGGCAGTATTGAGCGGATTGAGAACGATCGAGTGAGCATTAGCACTGTCAGTGTATAGAATTGTCGGTCGAGGTTGTGGTTCGCCGAAGTCTCTGAGGATCGCTTGAACCCACAAAAGTGCTTGACCGGCTGGTGTAAGGTTGGCAAATTCGGCTTCTGTGGTGGAACTTGTAACGAAGGTTTCTGTCTTCGATTTCCAAACTATGGGGCCGTCTGCAAGAAAGACAACATATCCAGCAGTGCTGAATCTTGTAAGCAGGTCGTCAGCCCATGAAGCATCACTGTAAGTACAAAGGTTGAGTTTGTTTATTGGGTAGCGGCCACCGACAACTATCCCTAGACCTGGAGATCCAGCGAGGTATCGACCCAGATGTTTTATGAGAGCCAAGTGTTCATTTGATGGTCCTGAATTTGCTTCAGAGAGGCGACCAACTGTGTGTGTGATGTCTGGTCGTGTGCCGGTAGAGAGCCAGTGCAGGGAACCTGTAGTTTTCAGGTAGTGCTTCTATTCGGCTTTCAATGGGTCCCAACTCTTTGGAAGTGTGAGTTTGTGTGGCCAGGGCACTGGTGATGGCCTTAGGGAATCCTAACCAAACTTGGTGAGCAAAGCGCGCGTGTACGTCTCTTGGGAGATGAAAATACTTCTTTCCTTCCTGTTGCGGACTACATCAAAGCCGAGAAATCGTTTGACTTCGCCGAGGTGTTTGAGTTCGGAGATACTGCCCAACTTCTTTGCCATAGTGATAATGAGGTCCCGGTTTGGGGCACTGATGAGCATGTCGTCAACGTAGAGAATAACCACCACGCCAGTGGTCTTGTTGCGGAAGATTCACACGTAGGAGCCGAATGGTTCGAATCCGAGGTTGCATCATTGGTAGTGGTGTCTCGTTTGATGTCGTAAACCCATTTCCCTGGCAAAACTTCCATCCATGGCTTCAAAGGGACCTCCTCGTAGACTTCTTTCTCACGGAGGCTATTACCCTGTCGTATCATGGCGGGGAACCAGAGTCTGTAATAATCTGTGCTCCGTAGTGCTTGACGATAGTTCTTTGGGATTTCTTGTCACACGGTTCCCGCTGACAGCATCCAACACAGCGTACTCAGCTACCCGAAACAATAACCGCCATGCCAAGGACCCTCCACAGCCTACCAATATAGTAGGGCGGCCGAATAAGGGTCACACTATGCAAGAAGTGGTGTCCGAGGACCAGTATACTGAAGGATGGTTGGTCAGGAAGGTCGCGGACATGAGAGAGATCTCCAGAATGGCTGCAGGAGCCACTCAGTCAAAATGACTGTTCTCTCTGTAATCGTCGGGGCTAAGGAAGGCCTCCGACGGAGAGGGAAAATGGCCACGCAAGGATAGGCCCCGGAGGGACTCGTACGAGTATAAATAAGGGCCTTAGTTTCCCAGTTAGAACGTTAAAAGGACAAGGACTTTGAGGCTATTACAGTTTATTATATTGATTGAATACAAGCCTATTCCAAGCCCATTACACATCCCCTTGTCACACCTTCCCTGGGTACATCCAATTTTTTTCGAATTCAGTCGGCAACTCCTCGCGGCTTCCAGTTTGATTCAATTTGATGTAGGCCAGGTATTTGTCACAAGACGCCAGAAAATGCATCCGCACATTTTCTCCACCGGAAGATATGCCCTTCTCCTTGTGAGAACAAGGAAGTGATAGAGATCTCCCGCAATGATGGAGGTGATTGAGGTTAGTGGGCCACAACTCAAAAATTGTGGGCGTGGGAGAACAGCTTGCTAAACTTTTAGCATACTGGCACCACGGAGCATCCCGCCCCGCAGTAGCCTTTTTAAAGTGAGCATCAAGCTCTTGACTAAAATCTACTTTCCCTGGCGGCTGTCTCGATCTCTGTTCAGGCATCAATCCCCTCCAGCCTGTTGAGGTGGATGCTCGGGGTCGAGTTGTCGTTATTTGTTCTTGGCTACTTTTTGCCACTATTTCTCTTGCCGTCCAGGTGACTGCGTCATTCATCTATATCAGAATTGGATGCGTTCCAACAGCCTTGATGGTGGCGGGATTTTGAAGCAAGTGACATGCCAAGACATCAAACCGCGGACGTTGCGTCCCTGAATGGACTCTTTGGGCGAGTATCGATCAATGCAATTCCGGGAAATAGAATTTAAAGGTCAGAGTACATAATGTCAGACTGGCTCCCTCTCCTTCTAGGTCGACCTATGGCACAGTCATTCCCATCACCAAGGTGCAAAAATGCTTGCTCCATTTGCCCTCGTCGTCAGCGGTTTTGCCGCCACAGTGCTCGGCCATGGCATGGTGACTACTTTCAAGACTGACGGAGTCCAACATCAGGGCTTCGTCCTCGACTACTACTACGCTAAGAGAAATGGCCAGTCCGTCCCCAACATTGCTGCATGGTACGCCGAGAACCTCGACAGTGGTTTCGTTGCTCCCAACAACTACGGCAAAGCGGACATCAACTGCCACATCAACGCCACTCCCGGTACGCTCTCAGCAAACGTGACAGCTGGAGGGACGGTAGAATTTCAGTGGCCTGCCACATGGCCCCATCCACACGGCCCCATTCTCACCTATGTCGCCAAGTGTTCGGGTGAATGCTCCAAGGCCGACAAGTCCCAGTTGAGATGGGTAAAGATTGAGGCTGTTGGTAGTATGTTTCCCGTGGCCCGTTGTTATTTCGATCCTCTCCCCTGCTAACCATATCAATTACAGTCAATTACAGCACCCATAAGTGGGCATCCCAGACCCTCATCGACCAGAAAGGAAAATGGACCACCAAGGTACCTAGCTCTCTGGCCTCCGGGAACTACGTCTTCCGTCACGAAATAATTGCCCTGCACGGCGCACAGAATTACCCTCAATGCTTCAACATCAGGGTCACGGGCTCAGGAACTGCCAACCCAACTGGCACCCTTGGCACCGCGCTTTACAAGAATACCGACCCAGGCATTCACCTCAACCCTTACACTACCATTACCACCTATGTCATGCCCGGCCCAGCTTTGTGGAGTGGTTAAAGGGCTGTGACAGTCTTACAGTTTGTCTACTTGGATATTGTTGCTCTTGGGTGCCAAGGGAACGGTGTGGGGTTCAGGGGTTCAGGGGCAGGAGTTTTCACCTGCTTACAACTATTTACACTTATATCCTGAATGATATTTTTTTTTCTATTCTCATCGCTTATATATCTGTATTATCCATTCTTTGCCTCAACGGCTGGGAGACGCCAAAGAGGGTTGGAACAATGCATCCAGCTTGGCGAAAAGGGTATGCAGAGCGCGGGCGTCAGAACGCGGGCGAGCTGCAGAATGAAAGGGGGCCAGGGGGGAAAAGCAAACGGGATGAGGAGGCAGGGACCGAGCGAAGGCGATGTGGGAGAGGAAGAAAGTCGAGAGATCAAGAAAGGGACGTCGAAGAGGAGAGGGCTCTATTTATGTGGCGCGCGCAGCAAGGCCGTGCGAGGACGCGAATCTGACGGAGCGCCATACCCGATTAGGAAGGCCGCCGTTTCCGGATGCATCGACAGCGTGTTCTGCATTACAATGGAAAACCAGGTCCAGAATCACTTGGTTAAAAAATCTTTCTGTACAAGGGCTCCCCACCATCATCACCGTCTACCCGGGCCTCTTCTGTTGTTGCGCAATCTGCACATCCATCGCCACTGGCACAACGAGGAACCGCATCCCCCGCTCCATCCAGCTCTCATACACCAACCCCCGAATGCTCTGGATGGGCAGCAGGTCAAACAGCCAGTCAAGTCTACGGAAACCTTCAACAAAAGTACAAAGGAGAGGTGAAAAGGGGTCAAGCTCAGCCAGGACAACCAGTTCCCAAGTGGTCGCAAAACCGAGATAAACATGTCCAATACTCCCAGCAGGTATCCCAAATCCAACAACAATTTGCTCCTCCTGGCGCTTCATCTGCACTTGCTCAATCTCACTCCAGCAGTCGACGCAGTCACGGCCAACATACCCAAACCTCCCCGGCACAACAACAGCAACAAACATCTGCAATGACCATGAATCCACCAGCCATGCAAGGTTACAGTCAAGGATACAGTCCTCAACCTAACTGGCACCAAATATTAGGCACCCCTCCACCCTTGCCAACACAAGAGGCCATCAATTACTATGAAAACATTCTTTCTCCAAAACCCCAAGCCGCCGCAATGACGCAACAACAGCAGCACAAGGAAACCATCTGAGAAACAACAGCAACATAATCCGAAAAGGAACAAGCATAGCAAAGGCAACAAAGATTCGACGTCAAAGAAGCAGAGAAAGAATTAACATAGTAAACAAGGGGTGAAGGGAAAAGAAACCACGGAAGGAAGGGCCTCAAAACCCTTTTCATCAAGTGGATCAACAAGATTTACACACGTAAAGTTTTATTATAATCTCGTTTTTGATGCCTTTTGTAGAAGTTTTGTTTCATTTAATTTAATTTTGTCTTTAGTCATCGATATTTTTCCTTTTTTACAGGAAGCTGTTGAGCCGCATCTCTGGATCCGTTGATATCGGTGTGTTTGTAGGAAAGGATTTTGGAACTGATACTGAGCATTGGTTCTCAGTAATGGTTGATTTCCGGATGTCCTTTTTGGGAATTTTTGGGAGGTAAAGTGACAAACGGCTGCCGGTTCAGCATGGTTTGACGCTATGCTCTGGTTGATTTTAATAGATAACTAGTCAAAGCAGCAATTTATCAGTATTTATGCATGTGAGCTTCATAATATGCCATTCAAATGTTCCAAAACATAAGACACACAATGGAAAAGAAACACAGACAGGAAAAAGCACAAAACCCTCCAATACAAAACGACTTTTAAAGTTACAACTCCAGATGTGTGACTGACATCACTGCCATCAAACAAGATAAAACCACTCATCATCCTTCCCTCCATCATTCCCAATCTTCCCCGGCATCAAATCATCAATATAACATTCCCCAACAAACGAATATTTCACTTCTCCTTCGCCCTCAACCTTACGAACAATAAAAGGAGTAGGAGTGCCATAAATGATACACACACTATCACCCGGCTTCATATCATAAGGACCGACGCCCTTCATCCCCGAACTAGTCGTAAATAAACACCTCCCAGAACAAGTAGTCGCAACAGCATCCACCGCCAAATTCCCGTTTCCCTTCCTTGCCAATTCGTTGATGTCATCCACCGTTGCGACCGGTTTACTCTGAGCCCTTGGTCTCACCACGTGCACTATAGTCTCCCCAAAAACTCCTTCCCTCAACGTCCACATTAACCACCCAGCCAATAACCCATGAGCAAAGTCCTCCAGTGCAGCTTGACGATCAACAATAGGTGTACCATACCATCCTTTCCCGCCCATTATGGTGATTGCCACCACTTCAAGATCATCAATAGAGTACATATTCCGTTGTAACAAACCACCAATAGTATCCTCCCGCTCTTCATCTCGTTGCCAATGAAGCTCTCTAGCCATAGAGCGGAAATCAAACAGGCGGTTAACCGCCATGATCCTCTCACCGGCAAACACTCTTCCACGAACTGCCAAAGTCCCAGCATCCAAAAGACGGCATTCAGCGACTGAACGGAATGAGAATAATACGCTATTATCGAGACACGCAAGGGTTTGAGGGCCTATAGTCGACCAGATAGGGACCCAACTCGGTAAAGGTACCAGTTGTTCAGCAGGCCGGTTCTGGTAACCATAACCACTACTGTCCCAATGATGAACATGTGATAAAAAAGCCAAAGAGTTTGGTTTAAGAATCACCATCGCATAAGCCAGGTTCCTATACGTCTCTTCTAGCGATATTGTATAATCTGGCTTGACATAAGAGTTGACTCCATCCGTGGTCGGAAGCCCCAGAAGCCCAAAAATATTGTCTCGCTTATCTTGACACTCAAACTGCCTCGTCAGCGCCAGTAGCTCGCAGAAAGAGAAGCTAAGCGGCTCAAAAAACTGTTGGAAATCCGAAACCCTATACATAAAATAAGCATTCATGATCCCTGGCGGGACCTGTCGTCTCGAAGGACCTTCTTGTGAGTCAAAGAAATCGCGGTATCCGCCTCGATCATCACCTGTCCGTCCCGGCAAGATGCGGTTCCAGTTTGTTCGAATAATTGCAGCGGCAAGACCGACCCACTCCCACGAGATTTCGCAGTCGTTGCAAATGACCGTTGCTTGCCTCGCCAGTGCGATTTCCTGAACGACCCAAAGACGATGGAACCATCTCCTGTTGTAAAGACTTAAAATCCCAGGCCAGTCACGACTGTCCGAAGATAAAGTATTTGACTCCCCCCTCAACGACTTCACAGGTTGTTGACCGCGGACAAAAAACTGGGGCTTTGTCGGTAAATCGAAACCCTCTCCTCTGGCACTCGCCCAAGTGCTAACCACAGAACAAACCCCTTCAAATACCAAACTCTGATCCGAATCATCTTGTCCTAACCAAACGATAACCTCATATGCATTCCGGAATATATCACCCATCCGTGAAACCTGTTGACTGCGTTCAGCGAGATCAGTTTGGTTGATACAAATCGCATCTGCCCAAACCACCATTGCCGTGGTTGGCTTTCGCAGCCTGCGGAGAGCCAGAAACAGATTCAGGCCCACAAACATCTGAATTCCGTTGCACTCAATCATTGGAACTTCCTCAAATTTTTCCATCCCCTGTCGTCGCCTTTTGAACTTGAGTGATCCGTGCCTCGGCCTGTTAGTAGTACTCTCTGCACCTGTTTGATCGTCAACTTGCCAAGTGTAAGACAAAGCAGAATACGTGCATATATTGTTTAAGGCACAGACGTGTAGTTGACATTGTAAGGGAGCTTCATTGTAGGTTGCTGGTAAGATTGAGAGGAGACGAAATTGATCTTGGGACGGATCCAGAGTTGTGTATATTGAACCGGCCGTTGGAAGAACGGAAGGCGTTGGCGTTGAAGAAATCATTTTTGAAGGAGGACCGCTTTGCGGAAGGGCCTGTGACGGATTGTTCTTGATCCGATGCTGCTTTATGAACTCGTCGCCTCTGGAGAGTAACTCCCCCATGTCTCGGTTCCCGACGGTGGGATCTCCAATAGGTGCTATGAATATGTATCGATCTGGAGGGTGAGACTTTATTCTCTTCCAGGACTTTATGGGACAAAAAACAACGAATGAACTGAGTCAACTTACTTGTCATCCGAATCAATTGATGTGCGTAATTGTAGTGGAGTCTGTATTCTTCCGCTTCGACGAATGGTTTATTTCTCTCATCGTCAGGGCCATGATCTGTCATAGGCTTATCGTATTCCATGTTCTGAGCTTTCGAGTTGGATGCGTGGGTTGCTGTCTCCATATTTGCGGCAAATTTGGTGTAGTTGCAACTCGAGATGACTGGAAAAAGAGAATAATTGCGTCTTGTAGGCTAAGAAGGAGGGTTAAAAAGCAAAGCCGAAGTGAGCGGGAATATCTGTATCCAAGCACGATGTGATAACTTACCCCTCACGTGTTGGCCTCAGCCGCAATGTAACCTCGCTGAGTGTGTAACCCCGGATAATCATGGGATTGAGTCATTGAGATGCAAAGAGGTAGTGTGGACGAAGAAGACAAGAGCAATCAATGAAGTAAAATGTGATTGAAATAGGTAATGCCGGCCCGTCAGCGCCCTATTTGATGCAGCGGGCCAAGGAGTCATCACCCGCAACCTTCCTCGGCTCAAATCCAATGTCCTGCCAATGCTCTGGGTATCTGGCGTCCAGAGCCTGCCAACCTTTCGACATTTCACCAAGACCGAGAATATGACACTTCTTCAGCTCATCATAGCTTGGTGAACCCGGTATCGTGGCCAATTTTCGCTGCAATTTGTGGTGGGCGTTGAAGATGGTGGTTGCAGCAGTTTTTGTTGTCGCTCCTATACCGCAGTGCTTGTGGATCTCACCGCTGAAATTCTCAACGTTGAGAATATTGTAAATTTGTTTCATAAGATTGCCCACAATTGGTATGGACTTGGTGAGGATCACTCGATCCAGTGGTGACGGGTAGGAATCCCAGGTTAAAGATGTTAACCAGTATTCCCCGGTATATCCTAGCTTGACATTCTTTAGATGCCCAGGAGTGAGCGCTCCGGCAAGGGAACCTGTTCAAGTTTCCTTCCTCGTCGTAATATGGAGTCCACTTTTGCATGCGTTCTTGCATACACTGCAATTGTCTCTCTATAAAGTCGAGCTGCCGCTGAGAGATTGTCTCTGGTCCGGAAAGGGTATGTTAGTTTCCCTCTAGCTAAAAGCATGAATCTGCTCTTGGTTGGAATTACCCAGAATGTCGTGTTAGTTGAACTCGATAACGTAAGTTGAGAGTGGAATCCCGCAGCCGTCAATCAATTCGTCGTTCTCGATCGCGGCGTTGAAAGCAAGCTCGTTGGTTGTCCTATCGTAGAGTTTGTGGTTTCCGAACTCGGAGGCGGTGTAATTTGCTTCAAACAGCGTCTGAGTATCATGTTTTTGGCGGGAGGGGAGAATAAACGGTCTTGATCGCTATATTCATCCAGTAATCCGCCCAAGGACCGCGGATGGGAAACATTAGTCACTTCTTGGCCACGCCGCTAATGTTGCAAATAAGGCCAAGGTTGGGTTTTCCCAAGCATCATCTGGCACTCGGTAATGAGCGATATTGATCAGGACCTCGAATGCTTTGTGGTCATCTTCAATGACCCTGACGACCCAAGGGGTGCCACCGTCGGGCTTCCTCTCAATCCAAGGACCACACAGTATTTTCTGGAAAAAGTCGAGGACTTTATCAGGACAGTGGAAGAAACTTTTGAGTAGCTCCGCTGGTCATTCGTAGAGTCGGCAGTCGAGGTCTCGGAAGCTGTTTGCTCTTGCTCTATGAATTTTTCTGTGACCACCTCCAGGATTAAGTGTCTATATTCATCGACGACGGTTATTTTTCTGTCGGTGACGGTCGCGTTGGGCTCGAGCGTCGACGCGAGGCCCTCCCGGGACCTGGCAAAGCGCTTGCGTGGCATACTGGAGGAGTTGAGCGGGGAGGTTTAAACGGTGAAAGTGAAGAAACGATTGATTTGGAAGACTCGCCTTTCCTTTTTCTCGGGTCCAAGGGCAAATGAGTGGCCCATTGGAGGTCCGAAAAGAAGAGTCCAGAACTTGAACTTGGATGGAATCGAACCGGATTGAACCTGGAACAGGAAGGGGCAAACCTAAAAAGGCGGGACTGTCCTCTGGCACTGCTGTGGCACTGACACTGGCATTGGTAGGTAACAGGCGGCCACACCTGGTGCCGGGCAGTACATGAAATTTGATTTTACATATATACCATAGGGCCCCAACCGCTTCTTGAAAAAGAAAAAGCGCACCATAGTTCAATAGTAAAAAGTACCCCCTCAAATAAAACTTTTTCGCTTTTAAATCAATATAGAGATAATACCAGACTAGAAATACAGTCAAAATAACCAAAATCTTAGTATCAAAAACCATAGCTTAATCATTTTCGTCAGGAAAGATCGCCCTAAGGATCCTTTCCTTCCGTCAATTTACATTATATCAAAAATAATTTTGATCCAAAATCAATAAATCGTTACTGGGTTAATGTCACGGTGGCGTGACATGGTTGTCGCACAACCTTATTTACAACCCTAACCCTCATCACTCGTTTGTATATAGACTTCTCAAGGTGCGGATCCTTCCAGGGATCTCTTCCTTTCTTCATCTTAATGTTCTAGACAATGGAATAGAGGAATCGTAGCCTTGACTCGAACTGCCTTGCGCCATCCGTCACAGTTAATTTCTATTAGAATTATACTTGGAAATCTCCTATATTTTTAATACTGGGTAGATTATAAGAATCCTTTTAGTTAATTAATACGATCCATAGATAATCGCGCTCTTAAAAATCTTTTTTAAAAGCCAAAAGCACGGTATGACCCATTTTCCAGGAATGGCTCCGCGCCCTATAGTATATTACAATCTCCCAAAATAACCCGAAACGTCTATCTAGATCGTTATTATTGAACTTCACCGTCCTCGTGGGTATACATAATAATTAAAGCCCCGATTTTCGATATTCTTCGTTCTATTTGGTCCTTCCGATCAATGTTTCATTCTATTTTGGCAGTCTGGGAACTTACTATATCTCAGAATGGGATGGGTAGAAGAAAGTGAGTCATGAGGTGAAATGAGCACAACGAGACGCGTTTGTGCTGAAATGTTCAAGCGAAACGTCAAGACAATTCGGCACCACAAGACTGGACAAACCCATGTTTTTTTTTTTTTTTTGGTTGTACCTGACAACAGAAAGTCTCATACACATGAGATCTTGTCATATTGTCGGTCCGTGAATCTATTTTTGAGGATTACCTACGAGTGGAAGAAAAGGAGACAAGGCAAAAGAATGGTGCATGTTGTTTATGTTGTTGGTAAATAATCTATTCCAAAATAGTGATGGTTGAAAATCCTACTGCAGCCTGCCTATCTACATATCCGCCAAAAGAGTATGTTGGATCTCAAACAAAGGAAAGTGTCGTGAAAGCCCGAAAGCTCCCACGGTAAACCAGCGTCCTGGTCTAGACTCGTCAAAGAGCCGCACAGTTGTAGCTCTTGGCCTTGTCGTTCCAGCTCGTGGCAGACAGATCCTCATATCCAGGATAGTAAACCTGGAGTTCCTGTCCGCGGCAACCGACCTCACTGTATAAACCAATGGGCAATTAGCACAATCAGGTCAAGACCTACTTTCATTGACTGAGACTTACGAGTACAAGGTGCACCAATTGCCCCAGTCGGCTCCGGCAGCTGACACTCCACGGTCTCCGGATGGGAAGCGGTCGGTGATGGTAGCTGAAGATCGGCTTAGTTTTTTGTCAAGAAAAGATGTGGATAAGGATAAGGATGGAAAAGCTTACTGCAAACGCCCCAAGGAGTGTTGTAATGATAACAATATCCTTGGAAACGAGCATTCTCGCAGAGGTAGAGACCAGGACTGGCTCTCTTCTCGAGAGTTTCATCGGTGGGCAAGGCAGTTGCCGTGAGGGCAAAGAGCCACGAAGCGATGTTGAGACCGAGGAACTTCTGCATTTTGATGATTGAAAAGAGTTTGACGATTTGGACTTTTTACTGATAGTGATGCAAGAATGAGAATGAGAAAAGCTTGATGGTTTTTTTTTCATTTTTTTTTCATTTAGTTCTTTGGGCGGTTGATGAGCCTTTATATTACTACTTTTCTTGGTTGAGGATCTGAGTATGTTGTCTGAGGCTTGGCGATTTGTGCACTTGCAACTTCACATGGATTCCATGTCAATTGACATGGTTTAACATGAGGCTCCAGCTGACAACATGATCTGAAGAAATTAAAATAAACTCGGGAATCTTACCATTTGGTAAACTCAGATTCTCGCTAATGTACGGTTACTACCCGAGGGTGCTCTGAGTGTTCGGGGTGCTCTGTAAATCTGACAAGTGAGCGAGTAGGGAGTCAGGGGTCATGAGACTTTTGAAAACCAACATCCCGATGATTGAGGCCAAATGGTCTCATTCCTGTTGTGTTGTATGAAAGAAGTCCTGTTTTGACTGGAGAGGGTTCGTTTTGTCGGCTGCACCGGTGCTAAACAGAGATCCGGTCGTTCGTCGGAGACCCGAGTACAAGCACATGGACTAGGTGAGATTGAAAGCTGAGGATTCCCATCGTATTCCGATTCCCAAATCCCTCGTGAGGGTAACTAGGGCCTGGAGACGATGTCTTGTGATTCCTACGTCCCTGCCTTATCCTATAAATCTCTGACGATCGAGTCTTACGTGCGTGCTATGGAAGTGATTGATCAGTTCAAGGTCACCTGCAGGTATCATCACCCACGTGCAAAATCCGTTGGTTGGCGTAATGGCTTCAACTTCTATCAAAACAACAGACGTTCTTTGGTGTTCAATAACGGCTACCTAGGTTAATACTAGGTACAAAAGCGATCCTCCCTTCCATCCACGCCCACAGAGCGAATCCCTTTTCCACAAACACCAGCTTCACCTCTACTCCTCCTTTGAATGCTTGTCCATCTTGATAGCGTGGCACCGACTGTCAAACTCGGCCCACAACTGTTTCAACCCTTTATCCTGGAGCATGTCGAGATACTTTTGCGCAAGCTGGCCTGCCGTAAAGCCATCCTTGGAGTTGTTGTTTAGTGAACACACTTGGCGCCAGATTACCATGGAATACAATTCGGCACGAGAGACGTGTGGCGCTTCCGATGAATTCTCCGTATTGACTATAGGCCTTCTCGATGCCCTTCAGGTACAAGGAAGCTTTTGGGAGGTTCAATTTAGCCCTGCCCGAGAACAAATCCACCTCGTCCACGGTTTGCAGCATTTGCAAAACCTCCTTTCTCTTTTCATTCATGTCGGCCTGAAGCTTCAAATCTGGTCCAAAGATTCGGACACTCAGAACAGCAGATTCCCGTATCTGGTCGACGACAAGCCATTCGTGCTCATTGGTAAGGAGGCCGTCTCTTCTGGGCTCGTAAATGTACCCTGGATGGTAGATGGTGCATTTGGCGGGACAAAAGATAATTCCGCCGTAATCGATGAGTTTCCGAGGATCAATTGTAGTGATGTATATGTCGCCCCGGGGGATCTGCATCTTTCTTGCATCGTTGTATACAAGCGGCCTTCGGGAGCGGGCCTCAGCATGTCTCTCAGCGGCGTCTCGATCATCCCAGACGGAGATGGGCCGCCTAGTTAAACAGTGCACAGGCCACATCACATACATACATGTCGTCACCTGTTATGCATCTTTACAAATGAAAGTTCGCTCAAAAAGGGTGCGCGCGCTTAAGCATGCATTGGAGATGTGCTATAACATACAAGACCTCTGGCCCTTCGTGCATGCTCAGAAGAGTGATATGGGGGCCAGCCCCCAAACCCCCAGGCTCGCTGCGCTCGCCTTCGAACATTATATTATACCTACTTCATATTAGGTATTCATACAACCAACCAAACCTACATCTTCCACAACCTTTTTCCACCAACTAAGCCTATATCTTCCACAATCTTCTTCAACCAACCAAGCTTACATTCCGTCCGAGGTTGTAGGAGGTCATGGAAGTCCTGGGAAGTCCGATATTTGCGAAAGTCCCAATATTATTCTATTGCATTATTGTATAAGAACCGGTTTATATATTATAAAGCCGGGCAATTGGCCTGAACGCGTTCCTGCACAGAAGAAAGGTCCCGGAACTTATCTCAGCCCTCTGTGCACGAGGATGCGGACCCGAGACAGTAGCACACATGGTACTTCGGTGCAACGAGTACGATGGAGAAAGAGAGAGGCTG
>MU865617.1:0-15556 GCA_033297215.1 Podospora fimiseda | reverse complement strand
CCGCGTCGGCGACCTTCTTGACCAACCATCCTTTAGTATACTGGTCATCGGGCACCTCCTCTTGCATAGCTTAATCCTCCTTCAACCGCCCTACTGTACTGGTAGGCTGTGGAGGGTCCTTGGCATGGTAGTTGTTGTGCCAGGTGACCGAGTACACTGTTGAATGCTGTCAGCGGGAACCGTGTGATATCTGCAGAAACATTGTCGGAATCTAAGTGACAATGACATAAGTTCATCATTAAAACCAGAGAAGCGCCTGAAAAGGAGGCCAGCGATTGGCTGGAGCCATATGGCGGAGCGGCCACTGCACCGAGACTTAGCTTTCTATGGTGGTCTCCTGACCTGTAAGACTTTTAGCCCCCGGACACTTCCTAGGACTCTCCGGATGAACTAACCAAGCTACCACCCATTAGGCCAACTACAGAACAATGGATCAAAGAGTTATCAGGCTGGACCGAATTTCTTCAAGATAGAGAGCTCTTGGTGTCAGACCATCCGTCAAGGTAGCAATCCTTGATGATGGTGCCAGGTTGAGCAATCTCCATGGAAAGCAGTCTGGGCGGTCATTCCACTCCATTGGCAGGTTGCCGAGTATTGTATAGGAGAGTGTGAACATGGGACTGCTATGGCTCAATGCATCCGCGAGATATACCCAATGTCTGAGCTATATATCGCGCGCTTGGATGATGCTCCCAAGCACGAGTCGACTGGTAGCCAAATCTTTATCATCGCATCATGTGTATGAACTGCCCTGCAAATATCATATCAGGCACCAAGCAATCTTTTGGCGAGCTGGACTAATCTCATGTTTAGGCTTTGAAGTGGGCATTAGCGAAGGAAGTCGACATCATATCAATAAGCTGGACCTACAAGCGAAATTCTAACGCAAGCGACAGTGAAGAGGCCGAATTTGCAGAGCTCATTCGCGATATCGTGACGAACAGAAAGAAGCCTATCCTGTTCTGTTCTCTACCAGATTCCTGGCAAACGGTCCAGGTGCACGACTTCGCTCAAGCTGGTCTAGATGGTGTCATTAGAATTTGTGCTGCAGGGGAGTCCGGGGAGAATACGGAGAGCACCCCCCCCCCCCTCTGGCACAGTCTCCCAACGAAACTCTTACGCGACAGCATATGCCTCAGGACTAGGGGCACTCTCTCTATATCCGTTCAAGGCTGACATGGAAATGTGTTCTGGCATAGAAACGATCCGTGATGGATTTAACGAGGCTGAACGATACCTTCATATTGCATCAACCACAGAAGGGATGCAGCTCATCTTCAAGGTATTTACGGGCATGAACCCAGAAAAGCATATGAACGGAGAGGTATGTGCTACTGGAATGAGCCGCTTTGTGCGTCCGGGTAAAGTCATCCGCTGGGACTTCCACCTGAAGGAGATGTATCATCTGCATTGCTTGCCCTTGAAGGATATATTGAGGAGGGTGATGGTGAAACTCATACCGCCCTCGAGCGAATAGACTGTAAAGTTATTTACATCCCAGTAGTCAGTAGAGAATTACACAGGTTCACTTGAAATGATTCGACCTGCACACAACTGTTTTGCAATTTTTAGATGATGGGGTGAATTGAAGGCCACCAAGTGGAGACTGGAGTCGAGCGTGTTTTTGGGAGATGGTTGTATATAGCAACAGGTTATATGGCTGTTTGTGAAAAGAGCAGTACATGTGCGTAATGCCACTCAATTGACTGCCCGATGGATACATGCAGGTATTGTGCCTAGAACTGAGCTCGGCTTTCACCCGTAGACATATCGTCTCAACTTGAAAAGTTTGAAGGGTCAATCTAGGGCGACAAAAACAATTACGTCCAAGGAATCCCTGAACGGGTATCTGATCTCAACAAGCTGCCTTGGGGCAATTGTCTCGCAACTCGGATGATCTACTTATTTCACGCCTGAGTTGTAGAGAATGAACAAGATCCGGAAGATAGGCGTTAGTGTCTGATTACCAGAAATGACCCGTGATATCGGGGTCAAGTACGAGACAAGAGTGTCCAATTGGGCATCTCCATAACCCCTGAAAGTTCAGTTGTGGACTCTGCCCAAGCTACGTGACTACCCAAGTTAATTCGAGGTTCTGTGTTGGGGAACGAGTCAAAGTCAAAGTACTTCTTTACTGGTTTTTCCTCTCAAAGCTCCGAGAGTTGATGAGGCAACATTGGCCGTTTCCTCTTTGGAAACCATCTCAAGCCAGCATGGAGCCAAACAGTTCAGAAGGTCTTCAGAACTGTGCCAACATCGACCTTGATCTCAATGCCGACATCGCTGGGTTAGGGGTAAATGCATGCAACTGCATCCTTGCAAGTATCAAGGGCTCGGCTCATTCTAAGTTTGACAAGGTCATAATTGCGTTTATCTGTTCTGCGACAATAACCGTTCTTGCGGTCGTTTTTGGTTATCTTTCTGGATCACTCTGCCATGAGTATATGACACCGCTTGATCATGCCGTCCTCGCCTGGACAAACGCGAACCTCGGGCCTCCATTTCGATGGATAACGCGCATATGGCAGCAGCCGTTCACCTGGATGGACCGAATGCTGCAGCAAGTAACCAAGCAAGCTCGAGCTGGGATCAGTCCGCTATGGCCAACGCCTCAGCAAAATGAAGAGGAATCTGGAACAAACTCGATATCCCTTCCAGCGACAGACGCAGGAACACACTTCCTCGCCAGACAACAAGCCTTGACCCAGTTCATCCTCATGTCAAGCGACCAACAACTTGTCACAGGCCTAGCCATCCTCATGGCAGGTATCACCCGACGTCCTTTCATCAAACGTGCACGACTTCAACATCGTCTTTAGTCTCGCATGGTTCTCCTCAACAACCCACCTCGCCACTCTCGGCGCTCTTCGAACTCATTTCAGAACGCACACCACCCTTCGAAACCTTCGCGTTTTTGTCGTCCTCGTCACTCTGGGAATGTTATTCTACGTCAAAATCTCTGCTCACCCGCCCGGTCCCGGTAACCCGGAGTGTTTACTTACCGACGGTGAAGGTAACTCTTACAAAGCGCGATACGCAGATTTCTTTTACCCTCAAGACTGGAGCGACCCACGACAGTTTCCGTTTTTGAAGATACCGCTTATTGTTGTTGCTCTGGGGTATTTGGGTCGGATTTGGAGGCTTTATGTTGATCATGATATTTCGACGTGTTTTCCGCGGAGGGCAGGAACGGAATCGTTGACACAATACACGGTTTTGTCGGTTGAAAAGTACCATCAAGTTGCTTCTGCGATGGATCGTGCTTCTGGGTTGAGGCAAGTGGAACCAATTATGCGGTTGTTGAATGGGACAAAGTCATGGGAGACATCGAAGTCGCGGGTCAGGGGTATATTTAAAGGGCTCTGGAGCGTTCTGATATTTATCTTTCTTCAAGATGGCATGTTCTTCCGATGTTTGGTTGCAATTGGTTTCAGCTTTGCATATGGCATTATTGACGTTGTGGCGTGGCGATGGATGCCGCAGACTGAGTTACGACCTGACGACCCGGTGCCTGATCACTCGACGACAAACAGGATGGAGTTTGGTCAGCTATTGGCTCTTGTTTTACTGGGATTGCCATTTTTGTCTGGGATAAAAGTTTGGACTGGTGAGGTCTTTCACGCGAGTCTAAGTATGATGCATTGCTAATTCTTGTAGATTATAGAAGAAGGCGAGAGGACAGCCTAAGGCGGAGTCAGGAGGAAAATCAGAGCGAAAGTCAAAAGGCTAATTCCAATCGTGATGAGCCGCTACCGGGAATAACCAAAAACTCCGAACTGGCTACAGTCATGGAGGAGTTCAAGCGTCATCAGAAGAACATGCTCAAATATCTGGCTGGCGATGTCTACAAAATCCTCGATCTTGAGAAACGACAACCTCATCCAGGAATGCAATATAACTCAGAAGAAGCAGCTACGGGAGAACTGAAGAGAGATACGCTGATGCGCTATCAATGTCTGAAAGCATGCGAAACCGAGATCAAGTCTACGGGCACCAGGGCAGTTATTACCTTCAGCCTTGGCATCGGCATCATCTTGGGTATGACCTCAGGTGTAATGTTTCCTTTGGACTATATTAATCTTTCTTCGGTTGCTATTATCATCATGGTTCTAATTGCAGTTCATTGTTCACTGCCAGTGGTGAAGTGGTATCGCCTGAGAAAGCATTTTGTCATCGGCACCAAGGATCAGGAAATTGCAGAGGCGCTTGGCAGACTTGAGGAGGGTAAACTTGGTTCGGAGCGATCGAGTGAACCCACGTAGTGTTCATGGGCGGCCGAACCGGTACAATATTGATAATTAAGATTTCAGATAGTTCCGGTGCTTTATCTAATTGATTTCTTATTTGATATACCGACCCTGCCATGGTCTGAAAACTCTGAATACGAGAGATTTTGGTCGCGCAGGCTGGTCGGCCAACTATCCGGCCAGCTCCAAGACGTTTTGACGCCCATAGGAATGCTGATAAAGCTTTTCCGTCCCGACAGTCTGGTTCGAACCGCCATGCAGCGGCCAACTTGCGGCACAGTCAAATCATTACTTACCAGTTCCCTAGCTGGGCACTCTCTGATACGGATACGTGTGATAACTGTGCATACGGTATGCTCTGCGTTTCATCAAGGTGGAAGCAGTCTCGGTTGTGCCACTTGAGGCATATAATGACCCGGGTTTCCGGTTCTCGTCCCGTTTTCTTCACACACATCCTTCTTCTAGCACCAACAACCTACCCAAACAACTGTTTCCATGATGCGCCTCACTGTAAGTCCCACATCGTGTGACCTGTAATCCTGGCTTGGTATGTCTAATGAGATTACCAGCGGGACGGATCCGAAGCCCCATCGTCAACAGGCTCTTTCGCCGACACACCACTTTCCACTTCGAGCTTCAGCTTTCGGTTTCCTTCGCCTGCTGCCTCCTCTACCAACAACACAGAATCCTACAATGCTCTCATTCCATCCATCGAGTTTCCCGACATTAACTCTGACTCTGATCATTGGCTCGAAGGATCTCCGCGAGCTTCAAGTCATGCTCGAAACCTGAGCGACTTTCGGGAAAATCTGGGGCGCCTGCGCGTCAACTCTCACTCTTCTGCTTCAACTAATAGTACTAGACGCTCTATTTCACCCTCACAGTTCCCCTTTCGTCCTTCAACGCCGCCACGGAGTTCTCGTGCTGGCACAGAAAGTTCTGTCTCGCAGCACCTCGCTCTCACCCTTCGTCCCGATAACAACCGCCGGTCAACCTCAACCTCAACCCCAACACGCTCAATTTCACCATCACGATCCCCATCCCAGTCTCGCCTATCTACACCACCAGGTTCCTCGCTTGGTGCAGACGCCCTCATCTCGCAATGCCAAAACCTCAATTTAAACCCGTGGGAGACTCCCAGTCCCGGTCGAGGACGCAGGTCGCCTCGTGCAAGAAGATCTTCGTCTCAAGTTCCTCAGGGTGTGCATAAGGTATCTGAAGAAAAATCACCCGATGACCCATTTCATGCGCCAGAATTCCAAAAGTTGTTTTCGGATGCCAAAACTCTGATTTCAAGAGTTTCTGGTGTTCTTGGAAGTAGATCATTACGTCATGACGAGACCCCCGAACTTCATCGTCTGTGTGGGCGTGCGCAGGAGTTGGCAAGTTTTGAATGCGCTGCTACGCGGACTGTGGCTTTTGTTGGTGATAGTGGTGTTGGTAAGAGCAGCGTCTTGAACTCTCTACTTGACGTGAAGGGCTTAGCACCGGCTGTGAGTATACTGGTCTCGTCCTCTCCAGTTGTATCCGTGTGCGTGGGCTAACAATCCTCCTAAACAGAGCAGCGGCGGTTCAGCATGCACGTCCGTAGCAACCGAGTATAGATTCCACGACAGTGAAACCTTCACAGTTGAAGTAACCACCTTCACCGAAGACGAGATCCGAACCCGACTTTCAGACCTCATCGCAGCTTACCAGCTTTATGAGACCCACAAAGATAACTTTGACTCGGACGAGGAAGCTGAGCCTGCAGAGGAACAATTCCACCTGGCGACCGACACCTTCAATGCCATGTTTAAAGGTCAGATGCATGATACCGAGTTCATTACTACAGACGCAGAAGATGAGGTGCTCGACACCATGATGGGATGGGCTCGGGAAGTTGCCCAGTGTGTCGGAAACCAACGTCACACGTTCACTGATGCGGAAGAATGCTCGTCTCTGTTGACCAAGTTGAATTCGGCGACTGGAGATGCCGATCAACCTGCTCCTTGGCCGTACATGAAAAAAATAAGGTGTGTTGTTTTTTTCTTTTTTTTCTCGGTTTTTGTTTTCCGAAAAAAAAGTTACTAATATCTTCATTAGTGTCCATCTCAACGCCCATGTTCTAAGAAAAGGGCTCATCCTCGTCGATCTCCCCGGCCTCCGTGACCTTAACACAGCCCGACAAAAAATAACAGAACGATACCTCGTTGAGTGCGACGAGATATTTGTCGTCTGTCAACGAAGCAGGGCAACCACCGATGCAGGAGTCAAAGCCGTCTTTCAACTCGCAAAACAAGCCGGCTTGACCAACGTGGGGATCGTTTGTACCAAGTCGGACGGAGAAAATGCCGATGAAGCGAAGAAGGAGTGGAAAGGCCGGACAAGAGCAGAGATCAATCGCCTGGTGGAGGAGATTGAGACTCTGCAGGAAGAGCTCGTGGAACTGGAGGAGGAACGGAAGTATTTTGATGAGTTGGACGATTTGGATGATGCTGAGAAGGATGAGTTGGTGCGGATTTCGAGACAAGTTTGGGCTAAGAGGTAAGCTTCAGCATTGAATGGCCGGGAAGTTGCAAGAGACTGACAAAGATGCAGACGGTTGATGGAGCAAATAAATTTCACGTAAGTATCGGATATTTCTTTGATTCAGCTTGAGCTGACCCATCACCAGGCTTGATCAGTATCTTGTCACCATCCGTAACGACTGGGTCACATCTGAGCTCAAGAAAAGGTACCAAGTCTCTACAACTGCGGAGGTCGAATTGCAGGTCCATTGCGTCAGCAACACTCACTACTGGGATCATCGTCACGACCCCAAGGACAAGGCCATGCCTTACCTTGAACTCAGCGGAATTATCTCTCTACGACGCCACTGCGTTTCTCTTGTATCCCAGGAAAAATATCGTCTCGTGAAGAGATACCTGCAGGGTGAAATTCCAGGGTTCCTGGGTGAGATGGAGTTGTGGATCCAAGCGGGAACCACATCAGCTCAAGGGGAGGAAAAGAAGTTGATTCGGGAGATTGTGGAGGAGATATCGTCTGTTCTTTGGGAGGTAAACGTTCACGTTCTTGGATAACCTTGTGTTGTACAACTTGACAGTTACTGACACGTGGTTGGTAAGAACCTGGGTGACAACGCTCTCTTGTATGAAGAAATGGCGTCGACGTTGACGGACAAGTTCCAGGAGCATATCATCAATGGTCAGTGCTTACATCATCGTGTCCGTCGTTTCTCATTAGGCATGTCCCAATGCTAACAACCCAAAAGCAAGAAGAATTCCCCATTGGACATCAAAGGCAAAACAAGCCAGTGAGGATTGGGACTCGGTATGTTTCCCTCCTAGGCATTCCTTGCCTGAACTTGACTGCGCTAACATTTACACCTCCATGCAATAGTGGCTTCACCGTGAGTATATACTGTGATGTATTTCTTTCCATGACACCAACATTTTTAACATATTAATAGAGACTTACACCCCATTTTGCCGAAACTATGGGGACCATTACACTCCAGTGCCCGGATACCGCAACTGGAACGAAGAAGCCATCAAAGCCATGTCGGATGATCTCCACGACCCATGGGATCACTTACAGATTGCTTTGCAGACGGAAATTGGCGACACAAGGAAAAAGATACATGGCGTGATGACCTCGGGTTTCAATTCAATTGGTAAGTAACTCCTTTTTGTTTCCGAAAAACTGGAACTTTTTGGTCTGAATGTGATCATCAGACAAAATATCCCAGTACCGAGGAGTTTCAGATACCCTGCGCAGGACGCTCAATGCCCGATGGCGTCTTCTGCGGTCCACTCTATACGATCTGCAGGACGACTTTACGATCGCCATGCACAAGCTTCGAACAGATGCACTTTCAGGAATCCGGACGTCGATTTTTGGGCAGAGTATGGAGGATACTTATCGTAGGTGTAATCGAGAATGTGGTAAGGTTTCTCCTCGTGACCCCAACGATTTAAATTGAGATCTGGCTGATTTTGTGTGAATAATGTAGGTGGAGGCAGTGATAAGCGCAGAAAACGAATCATGGCGTTGACTTTGGGAAGCCAAGATATATTCCATACCCAAATTCGCGAGATGAGATGGAGGTTTGGGGCGTTGGTTGATGATTTGGAGAATAAAGTGGAAGAAGCGGTTGATGAACAGTTGCGTGAGATTGATCAGGTGTTGAATATTGTGAGAAATGAGAATGCTGTGGCGGAATGTGATGTGGACGTGGAGTTTTTGGAGAGGGTGAAGGGTGTTGTGGAGGAGGTGGCGTTGGAGATGAGGAGGATTGGGGTTGGGAACTGATTGTCATGGTATCATATGGAAGCCACTTGTAAATTATTATTTTTTTGGAATTGAGTAGGCAATCATCAGTTAATTTTTTCTGAGGGACAATCACCACGTTCTAAGAATATCCGTTCAACTCCGGAGAAAGAGCAGGCCGCGAGAGAAATCGATGAAGTAGATACCTTACGGCCGCCAGTTGAACACCAGCTCCTGCCAGCTGTGCATGTCGAGTCGCGGTTTTTCTGCCAGCTCTTGACAGCTGACATGTGAAGTTCTGCCTGTGATTTTAGTGTCCCAAAAACCATTAATTTCAGGTTGACACCACAAACTTTCCTTTGCCAACGCCATCTTCCATTTTTATTTCTTTTATTTTTTAAACTCCTTCTCCGATTTGCCATTGGTACCAAAATCATTATGCAGCGCTCACCTCACCAGGCAGGATGCTCCTTCCATCACTCGATCGATTGGGGTTGACCCTTCGGGCCCTCATAACCCAGACTGTAACGGTCTCAAGGTAGTATATTGCAACTAGCTAGGCCACTCTACGAGTACACTGAACTTGAAGAAGAAAAGGAAAGACAAGATTGAGAAAGCTCACCATAGCGAGCATCTAATATAGTTTTGCATGTTGGTTCGAGTGTAAGGAGAGAATGTTCTGGATGCTTCAGCTGTGGTGCTGTGTGGAGCTGAGTGGATTCTGGGAATAGCTTCATTCGAGGAGTTGCTTGTGGGGCCAAGGGTTGCCAAGGCCACTACAGGGCCCAGCCCGTTACACAGACAACCACTTTCGCCTCGAGTAATCGCAATAAAACCCCATCATACTCATCCCATGAGTACAACATGTCTCGACATGACCCAATTCCACCAACCGCCACCGCAAACGATTTGGCCGAGATACGTTGGTACAGCGCATATGACCAGCTTATCGTCGAGAAGCCCGACTTCGTGGCATATTATGAGAAGATTCTGTGCCAGGAACTCAGCGATCACAACCCTAAAGGCAAAATGAAAAGTTCCCCAATTGCCCGCAATCATGGTGAGAGACGTCATCAGATGCATCAACTCGTGCAACGAGCCCTCGATAAAACGAAGCAGACCAACAATGTCCAAGACGGCGTGAGCAATGCCGTTCAGGTTACTCTGGTCCTGGCAGGTGCTATCGATGTCGCTGTTCGCTCTTCACCGCAAGCTGCCCTGGTCTGGCCGGTATTGCTGTTGTTTTGCAGCTCTTTGTCAACTCCAGAAAAGAGACCGAGAGTCACCGTCAGGGCATCGTCTACATCGCCAAAAGGATGGATTGGTACTGGGCATTGGCAAATCTCATTCTGTCACGTCCAGTCTCCCACGGGCCCGCCCTCTCCCTTCGCCGGGAGCTCGAGAGAAACATCACCGATCTCTATGTCGTTATCCTGTCGTATCAAATGATGACTATTTGCGCATGCTACCAGAAGCGCCGCTTCGGCACCCTTCGCAACATGTTTAGTCTGGATGGCTGGGAGGGAACGCTGCAACAAATCCAGAGTATGAAGGACAGATTCCGTCAGGATTTCAACGAGTTCAACAATCAAAGAGGCGTTCAACTTCTCGAGACGATCGTGGAAAACACGCATGTCGAGGCACCAAGACCAAGTATAACCTCCCCAACAATACCAGAAATCAAGTTGGGCCATCTGCTGCTACCGTTTGGAAGAAATTCCGGCTTCCTTAATCGGGAACCGATCATGGTCGACCTTCTCAGTAAGAATTCCCCGGGCGCCGAACCTGAGAATTGCCAAAGGATTGCGATTGAGGGCCTCGGAGGAATCGGCAAGACACAAATTGCTCTCGAAGCGGCATTTCGGCTTCACCGCCTGCGGCCTTCCTGTTCCATCTTCTGGGTTCTAGCGGTAGACGTTGCCAGTTTCGATAACGCATACCGCGCAATTGGCAACATACTCCAGATCAAGGGCATCGATGAACCGGCGGCCGATGTCAGTGCTTGTCAAGTCTGCTCTCTCTGACATGCGCGATGAATGGGTTCTTATTGTCGATAATGTCGATGACACGGTTTTGTTTTTCAACAGTCGGCTCCACGAGTCCCTTCCCTTCAGCCCCTTTGGATCAATTCTATTTACCACCCGCAACCACCATGTTGTTACTGGTCTTGGCATCATCCCGGCAAATCTTATCCAGGTGCCTGAATGAACAGGACCGATGCCGCCCTCATTTCTTTCCAGAACATAGCCCGAGACAATGCGCTCGCCGCCACCTTTCTCGAGACCATGTGTTTTTTGACCGACAAGGCGATCCCGTTGGAGATGATGACGCTTCGCCATGATGATGGATCTGTTGCTTCTGGCACGGCCTTGGCGTTAGATGAGGCCATTGGTACCCTCAAAGCCTATGGCTTTGTGACGGAGCGACCAGCTGAAAAGGGGTCTTACGATGTCCATCGCCTTGTGCAACTCGCCACGCGAAACTGGCCGAGAAACCAAGGAACCTTGGCCCAACGATTTGAATCAACTGTAACTGGATTTCGGAGGGTGTATCCGCCCGTCGAGGAAATAAAAGGGTGTACACAAAATATCTGGACCAGATATTTACCATGTCTGCAGAAGGTCCTCGAGTTCCGCGATCTTGGGTTAGATTTAGCTTACATTTACGAACTTACATACCGAGCAGCCAAAAGCAACAGAATTCTTTGGGGGGCCCAGGTCGCTCTAAACTACTACCAACAGGCTGCAACAGGGTTTGAGTCAATTTATGGTTTAGAGTGTCGGGCGACATTGCATGCAATCTCTGGCCACGTACACCACCTCATTGCCATGTCAGAATGGGTAAGGGCCCTCGATGTCTGTGAACGAGTACATCCGCCGTTTTCCAAGGTCTTCGGCCCTTTCAGCTCAGAAATAATTCTTGTTACGCTCAGATACTCCAATATTCTTTAGATGGACAGAGCGAGGGCGCACAAGCACGTGATCTCGTCAAGGACTATCTACGTAAGAATGAGGAACTTTTGGAGAGCAACGCCAAGGCAAAGTTAATCCGCGAGTTAGCGAAGGCCGAGGGAAGTCTTGCGGGCCCTGAAGAGAGGGTAAGCCGTCTTCGAGCTGTCTTGGATAGCTTGGACAAGTCAGACACTTCACAGTTCAAATATGGAACTACAGCTTCATACGGGACTGCTTGGTTAGCCTCAAAAAATACGCCAAAGGTGAAATGGCGCTAATGGAGTCTTTTGAGGGGTATCGGGCATTCGGGTTTTCAGAGTCAAACGACGAAAACATGCTGCGGTGTTTGATCACTGCCGCTCATTGCGTACGGATGCAAGAAAATTACAGAAAGCAGAAAGCATGTACCGACATATACTGGCGACATGCGAGCAAATAATCAAGGATCTGAAACAGGAGACGCTTCTGACGTTAGACGGGCTCGGGCATTGTCTTGTTGGGCAGGAGAAATATGATGAGGCACTTCCATTTCTTCTCGAGTCTTCCGCCAAGTCCATGGAAGTTCACGGCGCCGTGGATCATGTTGACAGCTGGAGAGTCCTTTGTTCTTTGGGACTTGCCAATTTCCGCTTAGGCAGAAACGAGCAAGCCGGACGCTGGTATAGTAAAGCATTAGCCATGGGTAAACGACAAAACTGGCCGATCGGACCTGAGATGTATCGTTTTGGCGATTGCTTGCGAAAGCAGGGTAAACTTTTGGAGGCAGAAAAGGCCTACAAGGAGGCCTTAAAGCTGCATGGTGAAGAGGATTATCTTCTTCTCAGTCGGCTTGCTCGGGTGTGTCAAGATCAGGGCAAGCAGGTCGAGGCAGGACAGTATGGGGAAAGAATAGCTGCTGTTAAAGTCAGAATACAGGGTAGAATGGCAATGTGGTCTCGTTTAATAACATTGTTGGAATGCAGCCCGACTTTACCGAGATTAGAGAACAAAGAACGACGGAATTGACCAGTGACAATCCCATTCTGAGACAAACAAAGAAAAGGCTGTCCCGCGATTGAGGGAGCTAGTCTGACGCAAACGCAACTTTTTCCATTCCAGACAGTTCTTCTGGAGACAACCTCAAAATGTACTCAGTGTTCGACCCCAAACACCTGCCGTGGCGACGGCAGGCAGCAGAGTCTGGTGAGCAGATCATGGTAGAGTATTACAGTTCAACCTCCGAGATACTATGGGACGTCTTTCTGGCATCGGTTCCACTGCTGCTGGCAATTTTCGTCAAACCGCGCCTCAGCATTTTCGCGACGGCGGTGGCCATTTCATATTGGCTCACCAACACACTCGGGACGACAGGGCTGTTTTGGTATTATGTCTTTTCAATTGTTGTGTGGTGGGGTTTGGAGAGTTACAGCGAGTACAGAGATCTCATGCAACCAGGTCAAAAACCAACAGTGATGGGCTGGTTCCGCATCACGGCTTTGGTAAAGCTGGCGAGGGTGGATGTGCTGAAGCCACCACGGATACAACCAACCGAGGCACCGTACCGAGGGAGATTGTTTGCGCTCAAAAAAAGAATTGGAGAGCGACCAACGGTGAAGAAAGTGGCACCATCAAGACAGGTGGATCAAAAGGCATCTCCTGCAATGTTTTACAGGCTCGTGCACCTCTTGAGGATGAAGCAATCAACGGCAGTTCAGGCTCTACAGATCAAAATGTCTGTTCTCGAAGATGGAAGTCAGGCATTATTCTGGAATCTCGGCGAGCGCTCTCCCGGAGCAATCAACCAGCGAGAAGAATGGGGAGGAGAAATAGCACACGTACACGCGACCGACGGATCTTTACACGTGCTTCTTCATCCCGAAGACGTCAAAACAGTCATTGAAGCAGGCTGGGGCGAGCGACATCCTTTATGCGCAAACGATAAATGGTTCTTTCGATTTCTCTTTCACGGATTAAGAGAAAAGCCACTCCCAGTTCCGGCAGGGTGGACTTTGATATACGCACCGCGAAACAACAATGAACTCGACACGATCCGTCCGATTATAACTGCTGCAATATGGTACGCCACAGGAGGTGCACTGCATCCAGTCACGATAGCGACCGGATATCCCGACCCTACAACACAAAATGACGAAGGACCAAAACGGTATCCTTGGTGGGAATGGGTATACGGGCTTATCCCCGCGCCGCCAGCGAGCAAGTCCGTTCGTCCATGCATGTGCGGACCTAATTGTTCGGGGAGTACACCACCAAACGCACCTACAACCACAAATACGAATACCCAAAACCAAACACAAGGAGGAACCCAAACTCGAGAGGAAAACACCCTTCAGGAAGATTACGACTCAAGAATAGACCAAGCAATGCAGGAACTAGACCGTATCCTCGAAGAACGCCAACGCGAGTCTCAGCGTCAACAAAACCAGGATACCGAGGATGATGACAACGAGGAGGGACCAGAGCCAAAACCAGCTACACCAGCACCACTTTCGGACCCCGGGGGCGGAAGGAGGATAGGCAAGTTGGCTAGAACGATGTACCCGCTTTCGTCGAGTAATTCATCTCCTCAGAATAGGAGATACAGGCAATCTGAGTCGGATCCGGGGGTCGGGATTGGTAGGACACCGAGACGTGCAGATGGTGGGTTACATTTTGATGCGGGGAGGGCAAGGGGAGGTTGCAGGTTGGGAACTGTCAGGGAGGAAAGTTCCCGAAGAAATAATGCGGGGCCGGAAGGGGAGGAGGAGGAGAGTAACTGGGGGGAGTGGGATGAATTCTTTTAGTCTGTGGCAAAGTTGTGTTACCATTGAGTTTAGGCTTTTTTTTTTCTCTTTTCTTATTTTGTGTACATTCAGTTGGCTGCTAGTGTATGCCGTTAGGTTGGGATGCAGAATCAGATCATATCATCTACTTGTAGTAAACATTTCGTTATACACTATCCTGTTTCAAGACAAACCGGGCTGGTGTTGAAGAATGTCAGCTCGAGTGAAAGTGGAAGAAGTGACGACATTCTAGCTCAGCCGCTCACCGGCATCATCAATGGTGTGACGCGGGATGACAGATTGGAACATTGGATGACCTGCAGCCACATCTTTAAATCCTGTTGGTCTCACCTTCCCTGCGTGATGGAATGATGTCTTGGATCTATCAGTTCCTAGTTTTTCGATTACCTACTGCGTGATCCTCGTGGGTGATCACAAGACAACTTGCTGATATATCAAACTCAAACTTCTCATTTCTTCTTTCACCTTATCATGTCCCCCACGTGAGGGTTTTAACAATCTTCATCTCGTTCGGAAACCTCTTTCCCAACCACTTGTGGTCAAGTCTACCTTTTTAGTGATCAAGCCAAGGCAGTAGTTCCCGCGGGGGTCTCGTGCGGCCGTACCGAAGGATTCGCGCTATCCCGGGCCGGGTGACGCTGACGGACTAGACTCTGCAGTGTAACTGGCACAGACTTGATTTATACAGAAGACTCAAGCGAATTCACAGTGTCGCATTCGGATTCGTACCATCAGATCATAGGTTCATAAACTCCATTAGCTGCATAGCTGAACCAAAGGCGTTGGGAAATGGAAGCTTGGCTGCAGATCACCGACGATCATTACCCTAAACGAACCTTCTGACTCGTGTCAGTTTTAGTGTACTTGCAGTAGAACTTTTGAGTATCCATAACAGGTGTAAGTCTTCCTGGTACTGTCACGCACCGAGGTTGTATCCTTCGTCATCACACATATTAAATCCATGATCAAGACAGCGGCTCGGGAATGGTACTGTGACTCTACACATGTACTAGCAAGGATTTGATCTCATCACACTTTTTTTTAAAAAAGCTGTCAGATCCCGCACTACCCATGCCAAGTCAGGAAATCCTTGAAGGGATCGACATCAGCACATCTTGTCAGTTGGAACTAAGAAACAGAAACCATGATTTTTTTTACCCCCAAAGTGTGAATGTGCGTCGTCCCGCTCCTCCCGTGAGGCGTTTTTTTTTTGGGGGGGGGGGGGGGGAATGGAGCACCTGCCGGTTGTTTAAAAGGTACGTGGGGCCGGAAAAGATAAAGCAAAAAAAAGGGGAAAGGGGAAAAATTTGTTGGGTTTATAAATTGC
>MU865616.1:0-15642 GCA_033297215.1 Podospora fimiseda | reverse complement strand
CACCCACCTGAGTACTAGTCTGGCGATCAGTAGCTTATCTAGGGCAGAGCGGACGGGATGCCGAGTTCTCTACTGTCTGTGGTCGTATGTGATATCTCTTTAGTTCAAAACGCGTTATTAAGCGGACTCGGTATCCAGAGTGAGAATAGCTTGACCGAATAGAAGTGTGTTGGCCGGAATGGCATCAATGACGTCATTACCTTGTGGATGGAAAATCGTGCGAGTGAACGGGCACAAGAGTAAAACGCATGTAAATGCAATTTTTTTATACCAAAGAATCCATATGAATCAAAAAAGACGAAAATTTATTATGTTCTATCATTTTGCTTCGATTGTGATAAAAGTCGCATTGTTTCTACTTGACAAACAGCAAAACCCTCATTCTTTGCCTTACTCCAATCGACACCAAGAAAAACCACAAATTATTCCCCCCGATTTTACCCTCAAGTATGATGAATATACCATCTAATATCCGGTCCACCACAATTCATATACCCCGTAGCACCAACTCTTCTATTCTCAGCTCCTTCCTTATCCCCATGCTTCTCAATAGCCTCTACCACAGCCTTGCGAATGTCGGCTTCACCAATAAAGTAACTCCAACGTTGCAAGGTGTTTCTGACGACAAACTTGCAGGTCTTGTATTCGACTAGGGTATGAGTCCCTTCTTTGCGTTCCCAGAACTTGTGAAAGAAGATTTGGTTGACCATTTCGATGCAGTCGTCGACGAGAGGGGATCCGGGGGTGGTTTCGCCGCGCATGTGGGTTATATTGCTGCAGCGGCCGATGTTGGCTTCTTCGGGGATGGATTTTAGGCCATTTAGGGGGTCGTCGACGACGGGGCCTGCGAGGGTGAGAGGGGTGAGGAAGGCCGCGAGGGCGAGGATGAGGGTTGAGATTTGCATTGTTGATGATTTACTTGGAGATCAACACTCAACAGTGAAAGGGAAAGGATGGAGGAGTGAAATTGACAGGTTTAGGGAAAATTTGCTTGTCAAAGTACATTTATGTCAGTTGACGGGTCACAAGTCATGAAGTCATGCTCATCGTGTTGACTTTTGGGTCCGGGACGAAGGATATGCATGGATTGTCAAGGAATCTGATAGCTTTAATGCTTGACACAAGACCGACATTAAGTTATGGAACATGGCTGACAAAACCACAGAACTTATCAGCCACAACCAGGTCTAACAACTACAAAATATTTTTTTCAATACTATTTTCTCACTCGCTTGGATCTTATGCGAGTCAATGACTGATCATCGATTCATCATGTTAATTATGTGGTCATCTTGTCGTCTGTCCCCTACTCGGCCCTCAAACTCAGGTGTGTGGCGGTTTTTTCGTATTAATAATTTGTGTTTGGCCGTGTTGAGTGGATGATTTCTGCTTTTTTGTCATTGGTTTTTGGTTGCTTTTACTTAGTAAATATGTATTTGTGTTATAGTTTTGCGTATTTTGGTCGTTTTTGGGTGGATCTCCTTGGTCTGTCTTCTCTTACTCCCTCCTGTATCTTATTTTCGGTATTTGGTTGTGTCCTGACATCTCTGCTTCGTTTAGATCTCTTCTTTACCCCTGAATCTGAGTGAACTTGTAATCATTGAATTTTGTAATATATATATATACCATCCATCTAACAATTGTAGAGGGACCGCATATCCCATAGGGATGGAGGCACCGCCTCCAGCGGCGTAAGATCAATAATAATATATATACCATCCATTTCCTGATTCTATTCAACACATTTTGATGCTCTGAGGCATCGCATACTCATACGAGACGACATCTGTTTCCCACCTCCTCTCAATCCAGTAATGTGTTATGAAAACGGTCGCTATCGCAGCAAGAACCTGCATCCCGTTATAATCCCCATTGGCAACGAGAGGAATCTGGTACTCTTCGGCCACATGAACCTTCTGCTTTGTGGTGTTACTCCCAGATAAAGCCGCGATCAAAGGGGTGAATTGGAGTTTGCCGTCCTTACAACGCATCGTCGCCGCGGCAAAATGACTGATATTGTCCCTTGTTAAAGACTGGCGAATATCACGACAAAGGTCGGGGGAATAGAGCATTGCCCAGACCAGATCACCTCCGTCCGAAAGGATGCTCCAGAGAGCGTGTGACACCTTGGCGAGAACGCGCATATCCTGTACCGAATAAAAGGCTTCCCCTGTTTTTCGCGTGCTTTGCATTCTGTTGCAGAGAAGCATTGCTTGGTAGAGATTTGTGCGATGGCGGTCTGCGGAGGTTCCAGCGATGGTAGTAGTAGTGCTGCCGAGGAATGTATTCTGGTCCAGTGCGGACGGGAAGATTTCGGTTGCGACGTTTGACTGCTCTGTGATGTGGCTGTATGTGTCTTTGAGGTCTGAGACCAGGTGAAAGCGTGCTGGGGTGAAGTAATATCCGTCGGGCCTCAAAAGCAGAAAAGCCTCCTTTAAAAGCTCGAGAATCTTTTAGTCCATGTAAAGAAAGCCGAGATGATGGGGATACTCTTTGGGATCAACCTCCTCGCCAGCGGGAACGCATTTGCGACCAAATTCCTTGCATTTATCAGTCCTCAAGCCCCAATCGTGGGCGAAATCGGATTGGATGATAGTGGAAAGAAGGCCGTTGATTTGTCGCAGTAGATGCTTTCGACACATGGGACAAGACTCGCTGTGCTGATCTTCTTTCTGTTGCTGTTGTTGGGGAGGTTGAGATTGGCGTGGACCAAAGAGCCTGGACTGAATTTCTTCAGTTGAGAGATCTTTTGACGTCAGGGCATCAAATAGAGCCTGGTCAACCGGTCCTATCTTGGGGTCCGTCTTCGTCCGCGTCTCATTACTCTCCTCGTTTTTGGTTCCCGAGCATGGTTTTTCGGAATCACTATCTCTTCCACCGAGGAAAATGATATCCCCGTTTGCCAAACGCAACCCGCCGATCGTATGCCACAGTCGAGAGGCAAGAAAGTGATGATTACGAGGCAGTTTGTGGTGTTTCCAGTA
Organism: Podospora fimiseda; assembly: GCA_033297215.1. Lineage (NCBI taxonomy): Eukaryota > Fungi > Ascomycota > Sordariomycetes > Sordariales > Podosporaceae > Podospora > Podospora fimiseda. Next base: position 12,658 of record MU865616.1, on the reverse strand, counting down.
TTGGTGAAAACCGAGGGGAAGTTGGTCAAGGGCTTCTGCTCGCCTCCGAAACTCAGCAATGCACCCATCGGGGCTGGAACGAAATTGAAGCCACCCAAGAGGACAAGACCATTGCATGGGCAAAGACATTGGGGCTCGGAAGTCTATGTCATTTTCAGCAGATTGAAAACCGAGAATGGAACATAGCCCAACAAGGTCGCTGGCAGCCCAGTGCATGGGAACCACGCCATTGACAAGGTCTGACGCGTCCTGCATCTCATATCCATTCGTCTCGACTGCTGGGGACAAATCCAAAGCCTGGAGGAAGTTGACCCAGCTTGCTTTTGCCTGAATATGCGAATCACCATCCTCGAGTTTATGGGTGGCGCCAGGTTTCATGTTTTTGAGGATGCCGATAGGAAAGGTAAAGTGTGGTTCCCACGTTGCTGTACGAACGGGATGTTTTAAGGCGGACGACAGGTGCATAGATTCGTCTGCGAAGTCCCAGGAAACTAGATTGAGCAACCTTTTGTCGCCAGGGACCCAAAGCTCTGTGGGAAAGAGCTAGTTTATACAGTCGATTTTGATTGGCGAGCTGCATTGCGGCAAGGTAGACTGTGAACAAGGTGACCATGGCGATGACGGCTGATGCAACGGTGGCGACTGTTGAGATCCATTCTGTAGATGTAGACTTTTGCAAGCCTTGTATTGTGGAAATTAATTCTGATTCCTGCATGATGGTAAATGAAGGGTTTGATTTTTAAGTGCAAGATGTCTAATGGCTTGAGAAAGAAACTCCCAAAGACTTGAACTGTCTTGACGTTTTAAGCCTCCCATGCTTGCCTATATATTCTCCTCTTCCGCTTTTGCCCCCATGTCTTGAGCCTCCAGAAACAAGCCAGGTATGGTGGTTGGATATGGCGGCATCGGAAATGCATAGGGCTTGCCACTTGGACGTCAAATGCGGAACCAAAATGGGGCAAAGCTCCGCCTTGAATGTCCGATGACGAGGGATCCGGACCGTCGTGTTCGGTGTTCAGGTCAGCCTACCAAAAGGCCTACCAAAAAGCCTCAGAGGAAAGCACGCGTGTTTTTCTCCGATTGGGTTGAGTCACTCATGACAAACGAGGCTTTGGCAAACTTTTATTGCCAAGTCGGCAAGGTGCATATGGCCGCAGGTCCGCAGCGGACAGCAGACATGCGGATGAAGGTGAGATTAAATAACCCAACTCCCAGTTAATGACAAATAGCACCATCCAATTTCTGGCCAGCGTCTTATTTTCAACAATCTTTCTCAGCCCGGTCGAAATGCCCACTTCAGGACCAGAGACTTCAACACTTGTGTCCGACCTGGCCAAACAACAAGGTCCAGAGTTCATACCCTTGCCGATATCTCGCGAGTCTACTCCAGGAAGTTCAGAGGATGAACAAAACTGGGAGACCGATGATGTAGATGAAGAATACCATGACGACGACGACGACGATGAGTCCGGGCCTTGCCATAATTGGTTCATCCGTCGCCGTCCAGTCATCAAATGCGACTGTAGCAACCCGTTTGGGATGGGAAACCTGAGCGCCGAGGAGGAGTGGAATCGGCGTAAACGAGAGTTTGGTGTGAAAAGCGATGTGTTGGATAAGCTGATGACTTATGTCGGCCTGAATGAAGTCAAAATGCAGTTCCTCGACATTCAGTCAAAGGTGGCGCTGTGCAAGGAGCAGGGAAGACTCAGCAAGGAGCGGTTCAACGTTGTCTTTCAAGGAAACCCAGGCACTGGCAAGACGGGACGGCAGACCTGCTGATCCGTTCTTACTCACAAAAGAAGATCTCATCGGCCCCGAGCCCGATATGGCCGTTAAGAACAGCCAGGCCTGGGTTTACTTGCAACGACTGATTGGACTTGAGTCCCTCAAGGAGTCTGTGGAAGGAATGATTCGAATGACGCAGTTGAATTACCGCCGCAAGCTGGCCGAGCTGCAACCTTTTCAGTTCTCCCTGAATCAATTATTCGTTGGCGCACCTGGCACTGGTAAGACGACAGTAGCTCGGTTATACGGCAGAATCCTCGCAGACATTGGCCTGTTGAGCCGAGGCGATTTCGTCCTCAAAACACCGGCGCATTTTATCGGAGATGCGCTGGGCAAGTCGGAGACCGCTGTGTCATCATGATTGGCTACGAGGGCAGGATGGCAGACATGTTTCACAATGCCAATCCGGGACTGTCCAGGCGGTTTCCCGTTTGCAGACCCTTCCGGTTCCGGAACTTCAACATACCCCAACTCATGAGTATCCTGGAAAAAAAGATGCCGGAACAGAATCTTAAAGCCTCACCGGGTGCTTTGGAGACTGCCGGGGGTATTTTTGAACGGGCTTCGATGAGACCAGACTTTTCCAATGCCGGTGAGGTCGACAAGATTCTGTCAACGGCCAAAATAAATTACCAGGCGAGACAAGCTGCTAAGCCTTTCGAGGACCAGAATTTGGATCACTGGCTCGAGCCACTGGATTTCGATCAAGATTACGAGCTAAAGGTCACTACTGATGGGATAGACGTCATCCGAGAGCGCCTCAAGGGGACAGTCCACGACTCAATCATTGAGAAGCTGGTCAAGTATCAAACCCGTTGTCTTGCTGCGAGAAAGGTGGGACTGAACCCGACTGGCCAAGTACCAACAAAATTTGTGTTCAAGGGGTTCGAAGGCACGGGGAAGACGACCACAGCCAAATACATGGGTGAAATATTCTACAAAATGGGATTCCTCACCACACCGGACGTTATCGAGTGCTCTGCAACGGATTTGATTGGCTCATATGTAGGTCAGACATGCCCAAAGACTCGCAGAGCTCTCCAAACTGCCTTGGGCAGAGTCCTCTTAATCGACGAAACATGGCGACTCCATTGCACAGAAGGAGGGTTCGGAACAGAGGCGATCAACGAAATCCTACACTTTCTCTCCAACCCGCACACGATGGAAAGATTGTGGTTATCCTCACAGGACCGGAGCAAGCCATGAAAAACCTCATGAGATTCGCTCCGCCGCTCGCCGGCTTGTTTCACCAGGAAATACTTTTCAACCACCTTGAGCCAGCTGACTGCATTACCCTCCTCCACCGTGAGCTCAGCGATCGCGGTTTCACCACTGAGGACAACCTTTTGCAGAATCCTAAGAGCCAGCACTACATCATCGCGTCCCGTCTATTCAAGGTCCTGCAGGTCATTCCTGGATGGAGCAACGCACGGGATGTGAAGCATCTGGCCAATCAAATAATCATTAAATTCCTCGACGGATCAGCCAATTTGTCTGCGCAGATCGCCACCGCGAAAGAAGTCCAGGATTCAATTTTTGAAGTTATCAATCAACGTCGACAGCGGTACATGGTCAAGGGCGCCGCCGATTCGACAGGAAATCCGCTCACACCGCCGGAATCACCTGGACTGGCTCTTGGTGACGCTGTTGCTACCGCCAGTGCATCAAGCAGCAAAACTGCGATAAACATTGGTACAGATTCAAGTGCAACTGGTAGTCCTGGTGAGCATGATCCAGGCGACAGTGATAGCAACACGAATGGCCAAACACCAACACCTTGAGGAATCACTGGCAACATCAACTAACGGCCAGACATCCCTTTTTTAATATATGTTAAAAATATGGACACTGTCATGGCAGCAACTTTTTTTTCTGTCCTTCTGATGAGCTTTTCATTGTTTTGACCCCTTTTCACCTTTCCAAATTCGAGACCCACTTTTACCCCTTTCCTTGTTGCTTTGAGACCTCTCTTATCTTCAGTGAATGAAGGAATTAATTTCGTTATTCAATTCGGTACACAGTCTGCACTTGAGTTCGCTCACGCGTGTAAATAATTGTAGAGGGACCGCATATCCCATAGGGATGGAGGCACCGCCTCCAGCGGTGTAAGATCAATAATAATAATTTCGTTATTCTCTGTATACTCTCAATCTATCAAACAAAATCTAGAATCCAATGAAACCTCATGACTAAACTACCTCACGAGTCTGTACATGTGCCTCAATTTCAACCTGACTCTCCACATCACTTCTCTTCCTCCTTAAATCCACCTCCAGGCTTCCTTTTTGAGAAATAGGTTGTTTCAAACTGCCCTGATGTCGTCCGAACTGAGTCTTCAACCCGAGATTAACAAGTGCCAACATACTCTCCGCAGCAAATCTATCCTTTGGCACCTCAAACAATACCAAACCCACGTCCCTTTCCTCCTCTTCCTCTCGCTTCTCACTACCAACCTCCCTAGATAACGACACCTCACTACTACCTCCTCCCCCCAACCCATTCTTTCCATTTCCCAACCCACTACTACCACCAACCCTCGACCCAACCAAAAAACTCCCCCAAACCAACCAACCCAAAACCCCCACCGTCAAAACCGGCGGTCCCAACACCAATAAAAAAACACTCAATCCCAAACTAAACCCCGAAACATCAATCGTTGCCTCTGCCCCTGCTCCAACCCCTACCCCTTCCTCAACCCCAACTGTAGAAACCCCAATAGCAGCCACAACACCCAATAAATCCCCTAACCCATTCCTACTACTCTCCTTAAACGCCCATTCCCCTTTAATAGATACAGTTCTATTAATCATACTGAAATATCCATCTACCCCTAAATTCTCCAAAACCATTTTGTATTGTGCCGTTACTGCCGCGACGTATTGTTTGTATCCCACTGTTTCCGCCTCTGGTATACATTTTTCTCCCCCGATTAATGCTCTTGTATAAGGTAACGGCGCGCTTTTGTTTTGTGGTGAATAATTAAGCACGAGCGTCACCTCTCGATATTCAAAGTGGTTTTTTGGTTGAATCGAACATTCCACTACGAATGTATCAAAACTTTCGTTTAGGGAGACTGTCTCCCCCATGCCCATTGTAGTAGCAAGATCTTCTGCGTGTCGTACCTTGCCGTATACGTCATTTCTACCCGCCCAGATAATCGCCGCGTTTCCTATCGAATCTTGATCAAACCCAGTATTATTAGCGTATAGGTAGTTAAGCATGACACTATCTTTCGCCAAGTTCCGACTATAAGTTGCCGTTCGATCTATTACCCCTCCTCCATTGTTCTCATCAAAATATGTGATCAAATTCAATTTATTATCCGTACCCGGGGGCAAAGAAAATGTGTGGTTGTAGTTTGGTTTGCATTTTACCGGGTTTGATTTCAACACAGGAACGCATTGCGTTGTGTTTCGCAGGGAAGAACCATACATCGGCGACAAACCGAAAAACTCTGGACTCGAAAATATTGATCTTGGGGCTCCTAGTGCTGATTTTTGAATCGCGATTCCAGAGTCAACGTAGATATGTTGCTCAGGATTAGAGAAATCGATCGTGCTGACAAGAGGTAAAACAGCAGTGAACGGACAATTAATCCCTCCGTTATAAGCTGCTGTAAATATGCTTTCGTTTTTAAGTCGCCATTTATAAGAGTCTTTAAATGTTAGGTTTTGTGAGTCAGAAGAAGAAATCATTGCTGCGCAAGGGACGTTTTTATTGATTGACCATTCATCAGCCGAAAAGACTGGATATGAAGGTCCAGGAATCAATAGGTTAAATGGAACGGATTTAGTTGATGTTCGAGGAGTAAATGTGCTGACTATTGATGCTGTTAAAAGGGACGTAATTAAATATCGGAGAAAGATTGTGATTGAAGAAAGATTGGACCATCGTTCGGAAAGGTTATCGATTCGGAGAACTGCTCGCCAGGTTTTTTCGAGGTGGGGGAGGAGAGAAGAAGAAGAAGGGGAAGAGGATATGTTGCAGACTTTGGATTCGAGACTGCGGATTAAACCGTGTCGGACTCGACTGATTACAAACATTGTGAAGAGGGTGGCGGACATGGCTATTCCTAGGGCGAGTTTATCTGCTGCGGTGCCGGAGAGTGGTGCAGTTGATGTGATGAGGGGAGAGGTGACGTGGATCCAGATTATGACGGTTATGAGGCCTAGGAGACCTAGAAGGGCGAGGATATCTAGACATAGTTGTTCTTTGGAGATGGATTTGAAGGGATTTGCCATTGTGGAAGGTATCCAAACTGTGGATGGCAACAACAGATTTCATCCTGGGAGATATATGCCTCTATTATATTCTTCTCAGAGTTGTCATGTTTTCGTATGACAGAAAATCATTTGGGGCTTGTATCAGCCACCGGAGTGTGCGATTATGCACAAGATAATCCCACATTTGATTGAGGACGTGCAAACTCGGACAAAGAATCCGAGTAGAATATGCACAGAACTCTGAATCTTGTTTGACAGTTTGACAGAGCCGCGCCTACATTTGTATACCAGATCTGTATTTCCATGTGATGTTTGGCCCCCACCTGTGTGACTTGAATGAGACATTTGCACCTGGATGGGGGTCTCGGATTTCGGGTCAGTGGCCGGCCAAATCGTTCAGACTCATGATATGGCCGATGATCTACACAAGCATTTTCAAAATGAAAATTTGTATTGGATGAATCAATGTATGCGATAGTATCAACTTTCTGATGGGCCTTGGCCGTGCTCAGGCGAGTTCGAGAATTGGTTGCCCGCTTGCGTCAACCAAAACTGCGCCATTTTGCAAGTCGTTCTGGAAAGCAAACTCGTGGGAATGTTGAATCTGACGCGTCTTTCGTTCAATCTCCTCTTCGTAAACCCTCAACTCTCCGAGCACATGAGTAGCATCTCTGTCAGAGATATACCCTTCACCATGTTGGTCCAGGATAGAGTCTCGATGTGCCTGGATAGCACGAAGCTCCCTTTCGAGGTGTTGTGATACTTGCAGCTGTGAGTACCCAGACGCGACTGTTGGCACAAATAAGAGGGAGCTCTGAGCGGGTATGGCCTGCTGGTAATTCCATCTCCCTTCGTTGTATGCTCTCGGGAATGAGGACTGTGGGTAAAGGCCTGGGTTTGGGAACCAGGCCATATTAGGTGATGATATCTGCTCATACTGGGCCCATCCCATCGGGGAAGGTCCTGTCAGCGGTGGCCTGGCAAGCAGATTGCCATATCCAGGAGCTGGACGTGCTCGGGAAGATGCCATTGTCGTGAGGAATGGAGCAGTCCGCCCAAACGATCCTCCGGTCTGCCCATAAGATTTAAACCCATGAGGCAGTGTTTCTGTTGCAGAGACAACTTGTTGGGGCTCTATTTGGATTGGCTGTTGTTGCGCTCCTGCCTGCCGAGCAGCTCGGGCCTCCTCTACTCGCTTTATGTGCTCAGCAACATCCAGATGACCGCAGAATTCGGCAATCACTGCAGCACTGCCGGCACTGTCACTGAGAATTTTATACTGGCCATCCCAATCCGGCCCCAGAAACGGTTTGCAGGGTACATTACACCAAGCCCCGGCATCTGTCAATGCTCTCACACACTCCATGCTGTTGTTCTCAGCAGCGGCAGCGAGATGGATTGGTTTGATTTCAATTCCAGAGTTGATCTCGGCTCCCTTTGCAATCAACAGTCTGACACAATCTACATGCCCGCAGAGTGACGCGAAATGCAGAGGTGTAAAGTCTAGGTAAGGAGTTGTAGTATTTGGGGCGGCACCCAGGGATATCAACAGATCGACGGCGTCGGTTTTGCCTTCACGCGAAGCGGCATGGAGAGGAGTAAAGCCTTCGTCGTCGCTAAAGTTCAAATCGGCACCCAAGCCGACGAGCAAAGAGATAGCCTCGCATGATCCAACCGCGGCCGCGTGCCACAAGGGAGTACGACAAAACCTGTCTTTATAGTCGACCTGGCGGACAAAAGTGGCTCGATATGTCTCAACCATGGAATGAAGCTCCTCGTCTCTGTTGTGTGACGCGTTTCGTTTGTCTATGGCCTCTAGAATCAAGTGAATCAGGGGAGCGTTATCTGACACAGCCGCTCGGTGTACAAGCGTCTCGTCGGTTGTGTTGCGTTGGATGAGGTGTGCGAATGGCTCTGCGGCGGGAGCGAAGGATGATATGAGCTGGAAGCACGGGATTTGGTGCTCTCGTGGAGCATAGGCAGCTGTCAGATGCAGTGGTGTTTCTAGCAGACCCTCTGTCCGAGCGTTGATGAGCTCCTCCAGAATTGGACGGGAGGCCGAGTGCTGGAGAATGCACCGGATTGATGATTGGTTCCCCATCGCGGCTGCTATATGAAGAGCCGTCCATCCATGTTTGGAAGAATCAGGTGCCGTGCCGCTGTCTAACAGCCATTTGAGTTCGCCGACTTCATCGTGCAAAGCCGCTAGGAAGAGCAGTTCAATATTTGACGTATCCCCGAAAAGGCCATCTCGATGTCGAAATAAGCTCGAAGCCGATGGGCGTAACCGGGATCGCAGTTTGGATGTCAGACCAGAAAGGAATACCGCGGCACTCCGTGGATTATTCTGTCGCGTTGTATGTTGAGCTGGGAGGTTTAATAATCGGTAAACCCAATCTGTGAGCCACGTATCCACATCTGTAGCGACAGGTCTTCTCCTCACTCCGCGGAGCGTGTTTGCTTTCACTGTGGCTTCCAGGAGGAGAGGTTCGTCCACGGAAAATCGTTCCGTGAGAATACGAACGTCTCCCTCATTCGTAGATGCCGTGCCCACCTCAGCTACTCCCTCGGGTATAAAGTCGAGTTCGGCGCTCGTGCAAATTTCTGGTTTGGAAAAGACATACAAGTAGGCGTAATTGCGTCCGTGAACTTGGGCCATTTGTATGCGGGCATCGGATGGCAGCTTCGCATCCTCGCCAAGCTCCGACTGCAGACTGAACCAATGCGATGGCTTTCCTTTCTGATTGCCGGCCTGTTTATCTGTCTCTTCAACCAGTCGCTCAAATGCCGCCGAGAGGGTATCACCCTGACATCGCCGTTGAAAACACCAAGCATCCCACTTGAAACCTCCCACCTTCATCAGGCCGACCGCGACGTCGACAAGTTCGGAGAGGACTCCCGGCCTTCGGTATCTGAAAAGCCCAATAACTCTTGTACTCCTTGAAAAAACGGATGTCAATGTCATTATTGTCGGATTCCATCGTTCTTCCGGGCACACTTCCTCCAGGGTGTAGACGGATGTGTCTTCGACAGCGAATCCGGCAAATTGAGAGTAGCTGATGGGATCTGGGCAAGCGAAGCTGGGGAGACTGTGGTACGTGGGATTTTGTCGAACGTAGACTGGCTGGTAACCTTCCACGGAGACCGGGAAGCGGTAGTCGACAGGCGGCAGCAGCTCGAGGGATTTTTGCTGCAGTCTCCCAAACTGATCGTATCCAAGTCTTCTCAGCCGAAGCGTAGGACAAAAGCTCTGGGTTCCAACCTTGACAACGCAGTCCAGGAGAGCATAATAGTCCTCGTTGCCGGTTTGGATGTACTCATCCCATATCAGTCGGAGGTAGAGTTGGACCCTGAGGCCGTGGCTCGTCATCTCTACCGGAACGCTCTCTATCTCGAAAGAGGGCGGGAGCGCTTCGATATTCCCGGCTTCCTTGAACATGCTCGGTGACTCGGCGAATAATCCGCAGATGGCATCGGGGTCGTCCAATTCGGGAGCCGAGGAAGTCCAGGCGAAAAGGGATTGATCGGAACTTTTCTTGAGGATGGCTTCCTGGAGACGGAGGAAAGCTCCAGATTGACCTTCTCCGTAGAGTAGAGGCATGTTTACCCCGAATATGCCAAGTAAGCAATAGGCAATGTCCTCTGACCGCGTCGTTTGCCGGGTTGCTACCCATGTCATTCGACTGGCCACGCTGAGGTGCCGGGGCTGAAGCCGGCCTTTGAGAACGGCCACAGGCACGCCTGTCAATTCACTCAAGATTTCGGTGAGTTCTGGGTCCTGCCTGTAGCACAGCTTGCTCCAATCTCGAGCCATGAATAAAAGTTCCTTCGGCGCAATCAATTCCTGAAGCGTCCAACCACGGGTAAACCATCTGCTGCGACGAAAAGAAGAATCCTCCGCCGCAAAGGCCTCTTCTGAAGTCGGCTCGACATCAGAAAGAATGGCATAGCATATTGCTGATTCCCGATACCACTTGTACATGGAGTTGATGGCCTCGGATAACTCGGCGCTGCTGGTCTTGTCGATGCAGCACGTGTCGATCCAGATGTAGTTGTAACCAAAATCTTTTGCAAATTTTGTCGAGTTTTTGACCTTGGAGAACCCCTTCATTTGTCGAACGAGCTCGCCCGCGCCATCATGATTGAGGAGCTGAATATCCTGAAAGGTGACCTCTTCTTCGCCCCATGTGTGAGAGAGGATGGCGTATTTGGGTATGCTCCCCTCAAAGAAATTTTCGATCAAAAGTGTTTCCGTGTTGAGAAGGCGCATCCTCGCAAAAAACTTTCAAATCGTCTGAGGGAAGGAAAAAAAACCTGGAGGCTGGTGAGGTTTTGGAAATCACGACTTGATGCCATATTGGTGCTAGGCTCTCAGCCGCAGTCACCTTGCCTCAAATGGAAGGAATGTGCAACTTGAACATGAATGAGAACACGGACCAATACCCTCCCTCCAAGGAACGGATCAACTCTCGAGTCGTTCTTCTGTCGAAGGTGGGACATGCTTGAAGTGCAGAGACCATTTCAGGCACCGGCGTCCTCTTGACTGGCTTCGTCATTCATTGATTTCCATGTTCAAAGTTTCATCGACGTTGTCATGTTTGTCCGTTGTCGTCGTCACCGGCCGCAAATCGGGAAGTACTTCGGAGATGGGAGCCAATGATCTCTTGTCAAACCACCAACTAACCAAATGCGGACATTTACGCCTTCAATCTCAACACCTTGAATTACCCCGCTCAATATCCTCCATTTTCATTTTCATGATATGATTCCATCACTATGGATCACATATCCTTGTCACGATGCCCCATCTTGCGGTTGAAACCGTCGACCAAATCCTCGACTTCATTGATCCTTCATGCATAATTACAGACCAATCCACACTTGCCCAGCTCAATCTTGTCTCAAAATCACTCAATGCCCTCACCACACAGACTTTATCGTGCCCCTCGTTTTCTGCCCGACCGTCGCGTCATCCTCTTGCCAGAACACTCCTAATCAGGAAAGACCTGGCTAGAATGGCCAAGGACCTTTACTTTGACGACGATACTCCTTTTGACTGGGAGTCCAGGAACTTAGATGATTTCCCCAAAGTAGTGGTTGGTTATCCTGTGCAAATTCTTGTTATAACGAGTGGACATCTACTTACTATCAGTGGCCGACAGTTAATATTTAGACCGATTGGTGTTTGATTCCCCCAGCGCGTCAAAGTTACCTAAACCCTCACCCGGAGCAACACCTTCAAGTTGACCTCATCCTAAGCCTCTGCCGACTCAACGTCGAAAGGCTTTATATTAATATGGATATTGGCATCGCTCTGGGAAGAGCACAAGCTCCTATTATGTCACCAAGCCGGGTAGCAGCGACTCGGACAAGTGGATTGTTGGAGAAAGGCAGAGTTGGCTGTTGGACCAATTTGGTACACAGTCTGCACTTGAGTTCGCTCACGCGTGTAAATAATTGTAGAGGGACCGCATATCCCATAAGGATGGAGGCACCGCCTCCAGCGGCGTAAGATCAATAATAATAATATGGATATTTTCGAGGAATCATTCTGCATTTTTGATCTTTCAATATTGCATTTTTCCTGAGCTCAGGAGTCTTACTTTGGGCTATCACACCGAATTGGAAGACTTTTGGTCAAAGACTGCTGGTCAATCGACGACCCAGAGCTGTTCCTCAATGAGATCTTATACACAGCGAAACCAAAACTGACTAGGCTCGAACTCTGCAGAATCACGCGGTACTTTGGTTTCGACATTGTGCTTGAAAGTGTGACCGAGCTGGTCATCAAGTTCAGCAGCATGACTGCTGCTACATTCGAGAAACTGCTCTCATTCTTTCCTAATCTGGAGAGGCTGGAGTATGAAAACGGGGTTATTATTGTAGACGAACAATTCATAGGGCAACATTTTACGATCTTGACGGCTCTAGAGGCAATAAAGAAGTGTTGCCCAAAGCTCAAGTCTTTCAAGTTAGCCATCAGTTTGGGCCGACGTCATCTCTTTTTCTTTACAGAGGTCATGGATGGAGAGCGTGAAGCGGGATTTGAGCAGTTCAAGTCAGCCGGCATTGACTTTGAGTATATTATTACATAGGAGCAGAATATCTCAACATGCCATGATCCTTTCTTTCGGACCATGACAGTGCCTGATAAGTCCGCTGGCTTTGTCAGCTAATAGGACTGCGGAATGCTACAGAAGGAAGGAGCGCTTATTGGCCTGTTTGTTTGGATTGCTTGCTCCATTGGAAACCAGCCATATTAAGTGGGTTTCTCCTTTCTATATGATAATTCTTGTCTTTCCTTCCTTATCTTAGAATTGATTGATATTCGTCAATAACCATTGTGCCTTTGTCACAGCTAACTACTACGGTCATCACAAGAGCATAGAAAACTTGAATAGGACGTAATTGATACGGAAATCAGTGTAGATTAGATAAGAGGAGATAATGCAGTCATGTGTTAAGTCACATGACTGCGTGTTGCAGCCAGTGAGCCCCACGGAATCCACTTACAGCGCTCTACTTCTACAGGGCCCTGGATCCAAGGATACCTTTCTGTTACGTCCCAAGCGTAATACTTCCGTGCAGGGACCACTGGGTAGTTCCCGAGGTGCCGAGACACATCCAATCATTGGGCCAGGGATGAGAAG
>MU865615.1:0-15687 GCA_033297215.1 Podospora fimiseda | reverse complement strand
CGGGGAGTGCCCGGCACTCCCCCTACTTATAGGAAGCTATCTACACATGTTTCCTAAGTATCTTGCTTTGTGTCCTCGTTGTCTTGGCACTAGGCTGCATCTCTCCTAGATGTCCTAACACTAGGCAATATCTCTCTTGAGTGCCATCGGTTGTCTCAGGGGCCGCCCTGCGGTCCCTGTGTGGGGGTATTATGCCTGGGGCGTAACACAAGAAGCCTCAGGAGCCTACCATTATAGTAGGGCTCCCATAGGCGGCCGATTCCTGCATTCTTAGCAATCATGACCAAGCCCAACGGAGTCCTCTGGTTGAGTGAAGGACCCAGGAGACAGTGGAAGCCATGAAGGGCTTCTACGGGTATACGTAGGCCTTGATCTTCCAGTTCAGATCGTAGCAAGGCAAGGACCTTTGAGGCCATAACAGATTATTACATTGATTTGAATACAAGCCCTATTCCAAGCCCTTACCTTCAAGCCCTTGTCACAGTTAGATGGTATCTCTAGATAAAGTAGGAATCATAGAATTATATGTAAAAGTTATGGTAAAAGATTTTATTCTCCCTCACATCCTGGGATGGAATCACTTATATTGTGTGTCTTGTGTTCAGAAGGCAAGATATCTGCTCGGTATTGGTTACGCGGACTTCAACACAAACAATTTTAAATCTGGCACGTACTTACTGAGACGATAAGTTCTGTTACAGCTCGGCCTTAGTCACCCACCCGGCCACGCCAGATCGTTGGCCTCTTGTCAGCAACCCCCTCCGCCCTTTTCCGGTAAGCGTAGGCAGCAGAGAAGCCACCCGATCTGCATCTCTGAATATGTACCTCAAAAGGACCCTGGATTCCTTTTCTTTCACATTACGTCCTCAGCGTGCTGGATTCCCAATCAACAATGGATGGGGATTATGACAACAAGTCAATAGAAATCATACCAAGACCTTTGGTCCCTTACTACGCTACCAATCGCAGTTCTTCCACTCTCCCAGAATGTTACGAGCATTGGGATCTCCCCGAAGTTTGTAACCATTCCAACCTACCAGAAGTATATATTCCAGTGCTCATGGACAACCAACGAGCTGTCGTATCGTATGTCCCAAACATACCATCATCACTACCCAAATCAGAAGATGGATCAATTCGGCCTTGCGGTACTGCCGTACCTCCGCGAAAACCCTTTTGGGGACGACATTGGATTTGGATAGCGGTTTTGGGGTTGTTGGTCGTTGCAGGTATTATCGGGGGAATAGTCTCGGGCGTTTTGCTTTCCCGCCGGCGGGAGGTGGATTCTGAGCCATCAAGAGATCTTGCAGGCCAAGATCCATCAACAAGGTAATTTATCACTCTGCTCTCTTCAATCACAAAGTTACTAACTCGTCCCGTAGCAGCACCACAACAACCTCTCCCGGTCTCCAATCAACCCAAGTTCCTACAACCAAACCCGCACCCACTGCATCAACCACCTCCTCAACCACCACCACCGGCAGCAGCACACCCTCCACAACCTCCACAAAACCCTCCCCCTCCAAACCCCCCACCTCCCTCCCCTCCACAATAATCCTCGGCTCCGCCTCCCGCCCCGGCTCCCCAGAATCATCCAACTTCTCCATAGCTTTCCTCCCCGGCCAAGAATGTTTCTTCACCGTCACAGGCAAAGCCAACGAAAACCCCTGCGGAAAGTCCTGGGAGTTAAACGGACGTAACTACACTATACATAACTGCGGAGCACCTCTTGCATTAACCATCGACACTCCCCCAGCAAGGTTCTTTGGGAATTGCCCGGCGGCTGGGTCTACGCCTGTGAATTGTAAGGAAAAGGGGTTGGTTTTGTTTGGGGTGTTTGAGTGTATTTTGGATGATACGTAATAATAACAATTTCTCTTTTATTCCATCTGGAGAACCTATTGCGGGCGGTTTGTCGACAGGACGGGAGTGTAGTCCGGATTGTGCCTCGGTGAGAGAGGTCTAGTTGGGGGCGGGACTCTCACGTCAGATTTTTTATGTCTCAGATTGTAGATGCTGAGGGTCTGGAAGGTAGGAATGCCGGCGGCGCGGGGGGTCGGAGATCTCCTGGGAGAGGCCTACAGGAGACCAACTTTAATGAGGGGGGCGAAAAGAAGGGAGGGTCTAGATCCGGGAGCCTTGGCAAAGGGAATGGAATCAGTTTCCGGAGATGAAGGCTGTTTTGGGGAGAAGAAACATTATATCGGTGGGAAAACAAGGTGAAAACGATGAAACAATTCTCGGCTCTTCGTCTAGCATACATATAGGTATTTGGCGACGAGTAGATCAAAGATCCGGATTGGATACCACAGGCATCCACAATCTCTTCCCAAGAAAGCATCCGCAAGACGGAATCTATCCACAGTCTAGAGAAACAACAAAAAGCCAAGGCCAATCAAATGTCATCCCAAAGTGTCTTTCTCTTCCTCGTTTGTGTCCAGCATTATTGTATGTCCGTCTCGGAAAATTGTAACCCGCTACAACCGCACGAATGTGAAGAAGTCCTTCCGACAGCGGTGTGCTAATAGGGTAAGAAATGCTTGTCCCAGGCTCGGCAGACAGAGGACTGTCTCTTGCGAGGGTTTATAGGCTCTGATATCTATCGGTAATGACAGGCAGGGAGGAAGATTCTGGCGCCTGGGAATTTTATTGGCTCGGTATTCTTGATTCCCGTGCTAGGGAGCTCCCGATTAATGTTGCGGATCGATGGCTCTTTGGGTGCAGAGCCGCATACCTCGATGGCGGCATTGATGTCTGCCGTTTATTCTGGGCAGACATCGTGTTGTGCCACGTAGCAAAGGAACTTGCGGATAAAATGTCGTTGTCTACTTGTCGAAGGATGTGCTCCGATCTGGAGAGTATAGCCACATTAGTCGGCTGGTCAGGAAGATGAAAATTTTGCAGACAAAACTTACAGAAACCCAGAGGCCACGCCACTTCTCCTTCGGGATCGTCTCTGCCACGGTGCTCATGGCGGGGGCGCTCAAGACCTTGATTACGTTGACCTCGGTCGTATGGGTGGTAGCGCCTATGGCCAAGCGAAAACCCATGGTCGGTTCGGCGAGCCGGGCTATCAGTATAAACAGGCACAGAAGGCGGGTTTAGGAACGCAGTAGCTCGGCTGCTCAGAGTGCCAGGCGATTGCTGAGGCTGCATTGTAGAGGACTAGGTAAGCCTTTTTGGCGGTGAATCCTGATTTTGGCGCCATTGTTGTTGTTTGATGTTTTGTATGGTAAACATCGAATCTTTAAACGCACATTGTGCCACACAAGACAAGACATGCGGGATCAAAAAGAAGAGAAAGGGGAAAGGATCTCAGGTATCACAAAGAATCACCACAGGAAAAGGTCTCCAGGTGTCAGTACCAGGGGGAAAGAACCTGCCCAAGTGATCCACACGAATTCATGGGAACTCTGGGCTGTCATGCTTTATTGGATGCCTAAAACTGACCGGCCGAGCCGCCGAGCCATCAAAGCACCCCATTATCACTAAAAGTATTTGGCTGGAAAAGTAAATAACTGACTGCAGTGACTCTTCGGCCTCCCCTTGGCTCGCCGCACACCAAGAGAAGTAAGATCATTCTCCACAAGACCTTCGGGAGATTATCACGAACACCGCCTTTTGAAGATTCAAGGTTTAAATAAGCAGGAACAGTGTGTATCTCGGTAGTGGAGTACTTCTCAGAGGATGGACCAAAGGTTCCAGTCTGCGACTGTTGGTTGTCCTCTCGGCCTCGGCCTAGAATCCGCGGAGAGGGGTCTCAAAAAGTAAAAGGACAGGAAGGAACATGATCTCAGAGCACAACAGCTGATCACGAAGCAGCGAGGAAGATGTGAAAGATCGAATCACCTGGAAGGGTCACACATCCAAATGGTGTCATCAAACTCATGTCATGCAGTAACCTTGGTTCAGCTGTGGACTCCTGCGAGTCCAACTGAGCAAGAACGAGTTTGCTTATCTCTCCTCTTAAATGAGGCGGTGTGTATGGAGGAAAGACTCCTTTGATGAGTCTGCAGGGCTCCATGGACCTTTCGCGCCTTGAAATGACTGCTTGATGTTCAGGGAGTCAACCAAATAGACAGGCAATGATACTTCACATCCCAATGAATATGTATACAGGCAAAGATGCTGCACTAAATTATGTTTTCTCCTTTGATGCCTCTTTGATCCTCTTCCAAGCTCAGAGATCACGCCGGACATGTTCTCGTCCAGATATATTCTCGGAAGGTACTTGAAAAGTCAATTTCTTCCATCCCTGCCTCATGAGGGTGATCCGAATCTATCTAGTGGTCAAAGTGGATATGGAAATGATCACTCGGCCATCTCTGTCCTCTTATCAAGACCGTCAGTTAGCTCTGCCTGATGTCTGATGACTGTCGAGGAAGGTACTTGGACGCATCGTGGACCATGCAAGAGGATAGACCCGGTCCCCATCGCCGACTCTTTCCAAACTTATGCAAGTTGAAAATTCTTCTCCGCTTTTGTTTGCCCCCAACAGTTCTCTGCCAATTCTCTCTTCTCCCATTCCAGGTTCCATCTTCCCACTCCTTTCCTGATAATCATCATCCCTGGACCCTTAGCATAGAACCCTCAAAAGTCAAAACCCAGTCGGGAAGAAGGTATGTACATCTCTTTTACTTGACAATCTCATCATGATATACCACAAGCATCTCAATCATCCATACCGGGCCAGCGCCTCTTTCCTGTCAATCTGACCCTCATCTTCATCAGCTTCTGACATACTGAAAGATGTCTTCCTCCAAGGATTTGTCACCCACCAAGGTGTCTGTTGAAGACTACTCAGTCAATGGATCCCCTGTCGATGCCAACAACGGCATCACGGGCAGGGCCATTTACGATACAGCAATTGCTAATACCATTGCTATTGAAGATGAGACCGTCCTTCCGTCTTCCTCAACCACCACCGTCAAGGTCGTTGAGGCAGAGAAGAAGAACCGCTCCAAGCGGTCCGGAAAAAAGAAAGCCACTGGCTTTGAGGGTAAGTCATCTATTAACCCGTCATCCTCATTGAGACTTCAGCGGCTAATGCATTGCTCTACTCAGAGTACTATTGCGAAGTGCCAATGACTCCGGCCGAGTACGATGAGAGGTCGATCATCCGGAGAGACATTTGCCTGTGACCAATGCATACCCACAAAGACAGAGAGACACAAGTTGTCGTCTCCAACAAGGAGGTTCCGCTAAAAATCGACCCACGACCACGCAAAACCCACCCAGAAAAGGACCCCCGAACCGTTGTAGCCTCGCGGGTCAGTGAGGGCACCGAAGTCCGACAAGAAGCGCCAAAAGTCTGTTAAGCAGTCTCGCGGCGCCCATCGGTTCGTCAACCCTCAGATGCCCATGGTCGGGGCGGGGTTTTCTTGGGCATATACCTCTTAGCGTCGGTTTTCTCTTACTTATCCTTTTTTCATTTCTTTCTTTTCCTTGTGAGAGTGTGGTTGGCAGTATGGGATTTCAGGCGTGGGCGTGGTTGGTGCCATCCATTCTCCCGAAGCCAGACTCCTTTGACTGTTGACCTTGACATTCCCAACACCTTCAGAGACGAGGAGCCCGCGCATGCCCGCAGCTCGTCCGGCACTGTCGCCATGGTTCGCCACTGGGCCAAAAGGTCGGTTAAGCAGTCGCGCGCCCAAATCATTGATTGGGGTCGGCGGCCGATGTCAATCAAGTACACAATCACGCATTCAGTGCCCGAGATCATCCCCAATCTTCTTTGTGTCATGGTTCGCGGTCGAACCCACAACCTTGATATGATCAATGCCCGCCGTCGGGCGTCAAGGGATTTTCTTTCGTCTCGGCAGGAGTGGCATGGTGATTGGATTGTCTTGCTCGAGAGTTTTGATATCTTGTTGATCCTGAGCCACATTTTGATGAAAGATTTCAAGACCCTTTTGTGGTTCTTTTTTTGTTGGTTTCGTTGGCTTATGGTCTGAATCACGCTCGAGACTTTATTGTGGCTTCCTGATTGTATTGGTTCGCCGCCGTCAACTTTTCAGGCAGGAGTGACAAGGTCCCGGTGATGGATATTTTGGTACTGGCCTGGTCTCGATCCTTCCATCATGGCTTTTCGGTATGTCTCATTCTATTCCGTGATGTCAACAATTTCTGACGATGCTTCAACCAGATCATGTTTGTCGTTTTGTTCTGGTGGCTCTTGCCAGATAACGGCGCAAACTTGCATCGAAGACCTACCATCGCGGCTCCCGTCCGTCAGTTCAAGCTCATGTCGTTCTTTGCTGCGATTTCTCTTCGGCTTCTATCGTGCCAGCTAAGGCTGCCGCTCTTAGTTCACTCGTTCGGTTGTGACGTACTTGGACTTGGTCTCGAAGCATGATGGCGACAAGTTCCATTGGACTCACTGTGCTCTATATTGCAGCAGTCAGACTCGACGAACGGTCGTGACACACAATCCTCTCTCAAAGGTCTTTCTTTCTGCAGGTCACCGCCCGGGTTGTCGATGCTCACCTTGGTGTTTCTCCTATCCCGAGTTGTTTGTGCCAAAGCACTTCCTCAAAGCCGCCTTGTCGCCAGTGACAGTCTTTGAAATTTTGATGGAGCGATTGGATTCGTCGTTCGTCCTCAATCGGCTTCCATGTTCTTTCGGTTCTGGTGCGGACCTTGTTGTTGGTGTCAAGAGTTCGAACTCTCTTCAGCCATTCTTTCGCCGAGGTTTGCACCTTGCACCAAGTCTCGCCTCAACTCAACAAAATGCCGTTTCAAAGTTCAGACGGTTATTCGACCCGATCTACGCCCCTCTCAAATGTCGGATCGTCCCACCGTACCGCTCTTGCAAGTCACACCATGACAACTGTCCCCTTACTCAACTTCTCAACCACCGGTTTCGTCGCGCCAATTCTCCTTCCTACCGCTGCTGCCATTCTTGAGTCTCTGCTTTGGGTTCACAAACTCGGGAGCAGGTGCTGGTACACATTCGACTGTGCAGCTCCTGCCTGTCGGCACTCGCGATTGCCTTGTGCTGTTGGAGTCTTCATCCGATCCTGCCCAGATCATAAACTGCACTGGGGCGTTTGATGTTTCACATATTCACCCTTCGGTTCACTGCTATTTCCTGCTCGTTGTGCTTGTTGGCATACACGGGAATGAGGTTTAAGTGATCGACGAGCATCTGGTGGTGTTGGAAGACCGATCAATGCTCTGCCCGCCTCTGCTATTTGCGGAATCACATTGTTCTCGGAGATGATCGTCGGCCGGCCATGTCCTGCGCCCCTTATGCTCAAGCCGCAAGTGTCAACGATGTGTTGGACAACGACCATGGATATGCGTGATTGATGTTGCTGTTGGATGTTGGATGTCGCTGGCGATTTGTGGAACTGAGGAAGAAGAATGCAGGTGGAAAAGACAGAGGGTGAAAAGGAAGCCTTTTAAAAGAGTGTTTTTTCCTGTAGGCAGTGAGTCGAGGTGGAGTGAGCAAGACTAGAAGTGGACCATGACACAGGGATTTGGTGACCGACAACCGGAACCATGGAACAACCTTAGCTGTGGATCAATTACTGACTCGTTACCGCCGTTCCCAACACTTTCTGTGGTTCATCCCACTGACCCCACGGTTTGTTATCTCGGCTTTTCCGGGTACTATTGAGAGGACGAAGAGACGAGCGGCAGAGGACCTGGAACGCGGGACTGGCTGCCACCACAAACTTCGGATGGGACATGTTTATTGTTGGATTGAATGAGTTTGTATGACTCCTCAAACAAATCTTTGTCTGTTTCAACATCTAACAGGATTAGCAACAGCTTTGACCGTCCCTTGAGACCCTCCACAACTTTACCATGTCCCGCGGAGACTCTCTACAACCTCACCATAGACCACAGGATCCCCATGGTCGGCATGATTCTTCGGAAAAATGTGTTGGATGGCGCGCGGTATAGGGTATTAGGTTTCATTTTCGGTTCTTGATGCCTATGGTTTTTGTTTGGTATCTTATGTTTTATCTTTGGTGTATCACTAGATAATATTGTCAATTGCACTTTTTGTTATTCTCATTCTTCCTCGAGGCTTCCTGTCTGATATGCGGATAGATGATCGGTGAAACTTGGAGGTAAACTCGGAGTGGAGCTGCTCATCATGGAACTCCCAAACCGGAAGCCATCCCACCCGATCGATTAACACAGTATTTCTCTGTCTGATCCTCTGGAAAGCGCTCCTTTAATATCACTAAACCGCAAAACAGCCGGATACTACTGGGCTCTATTGCTAAGTATGGGATGAAGCTCAACAAATTCCCATCTGAACCTGAGGGTAGGTGAATATCTAATTTCTCCCCACGGCCGAGAGCCAACCTTGAGGGCGGGCAATTGACCACGTATTTATTCTCGGTTGAGTGAAAAAATGCACCTCTTTTGCTTGCGTATATATCCAACCTTCCTCTTCTTCCTCTCAATACCTTTTCACTTCGTACAACTCCCACAATCCTGAACCTAAAGACTCGGAGTACCTGTATTCGAAATGTCCTATTCGGCTCTCAACATCCTCTTTGCAGCCCTCCCGGGTCTAGTCACCGTAAGTCATACTTTCTTCACCCCTCTTGGACCGTTTTCTCTCCAACTAACACAGTCTCAGCTCATCTCAGCCAACCCAAGCGACGGCACCCTCCCAGGAGGTGACGTCTCCTGGGTTGAAGATGACTTCCCCAACCCAGCCGACAATACCACCTCCAACTACAACAACTATACCTACACACTCTTCCCCTCCCCCCTAGAATGGGAAATCCCACTCAGTCTTAACGACTCCACAACAGTCAAACAATACGGCACAGTCCAAGAAGTCTACGCCAGCATGACTGCGAACTACCCCGGCTGGGATTATATTTTCCCCTTGCGTAATGATACAAATACTACTACTACTAGTCCTCTCACAAACAGTGGATATACTCAAGACAGCTATACTTGTTTAAGCTGGGGCGGGTGTGATAAATATCATATTGTAGATGGGATTAATTATTTGAATTCGGTGCTGGGTAAACCGAGGATGGATGCTGGGCCGGCGAAGTGTGTGAGGGTTAGTTGTTCGTGGAATTCGGCGATTTTTATGTGTAAATGTGTAATGATGTGAGTAAACTCATCCCGGGGAGGTTTAACGATACGGTGGCTGATTAAATATGGGCGGTAGAATGATCACGAGGTGTATTTGGGTTCATTCAGGGATGTTGCTGGGGCTGCTCAGTTTCTTGTTGATACGTGTAAGATTGATGCTAGTCATATTTCTGGGTGGTTTTCTGGGCAGGTGTTTTATAAGGAGAAGTGGAATGCTATTGTTAAGTGGGATAAGTGTTAAAATTGGGTGTACGGGGTGAAAGTCTGCAGGGGTCGAAAAGGAACTGATATTTGTGTAGACTTGGTTTTGGGGATCTTGATGAAGAGATGTGGAAGATAAATGGTAGTCCAAATCAGTTATTGATAAAGAATTTGTCAGAAGCCAGTTTCTTCTTCGGGCTTTTCATATCCAATCCTTAAAATGTGATTGGTTCTCAGGGATCGATGGTGATTGGTTTTGATGAATCGTGCATATGCATTATGGGAGGTATGGAGGTTGTGGAAGGCGTGGGTGGTTCTTGATGATCTGAGAGGAATAAATTGAGGTAGGTATAATAGAGTATTCGAGCGTAGTGAGTCTGGGGGTTTAGGGGCTGACATAAAGCTTCGCTTCACTTCTCTGAGCATGTGTGAGGGGCTAGCGGTCTTGTACTCTACCTATTCCGCTACATTGTGCTTACCCACATTCCGGTATAGTTTAAACCAAGTTTAGCGCCAGATGGCCACGTCGTAAGATAGCCAAGATACCCCCACAGAAGATAGCCAAGATACCTCCACAGCCCGTGTTCCGTCACCTCCATCCTCACTGTGCCAAGGTCATAGGCAGGTTGTCGTCCACATGCCAGCTTCTCTGTGCCGTCCTTTTGAATCTTGCCTTCCAGTGCCAAGTAGACATGCTGTCCCATCCACGATGTAAGCTGAGCTGGCCCAGAGAGTACTCGGAAAACGGCAAGTAAGCACGCTATTATACCGAGAAGAATGAATGTCCACGCCGCCTTGTCGTAGCTCCCGACCCGAGAACTGAATCTCTGTCCCTTGTAGTAGGGATAATCTGGGAGCCCAGACTGGTTCAGCCTCAGTCTTTGCATTGCAATCAAAATATTCTCTTCTTCCCAGTACGAGCTGTTGACTCCTGGCCAGTTTTTCAGGACGCATGGCGGTGTTTTCAACCTCCAGCCATCACAGTCATGGTTATCTCTCCACTGCTTTCCCCCATCCGTGCTGTTTGCCTCTATATGTAGTTGCTGTATGATCCATGGCTGAGTCTTGTTCATAGCAAACTTATTCGAGGGCGACACTGTGGGTAGTCCTGGCGCATGACCCAGACTGTAACCTGAGTAATCGGTGAGGTTTGGTGCCAACGCGACCATGGCATTTCGAACTATAACGCCTATTCCCTCAATAGGGCCGGTTGCATGATCTTGAATAACGGCGGTGATCCAATGTTGGTTTTTCACGTCAACTCCATTCCCTTGTTTTCGCTCGGCAGCGCCGCCAATGTTGTGAATAACAAATGTGATGTTTTTGATGTGGGCACAACCGCCTGACTTCACAACTCTTGTGACTTCGGCAACTGAGAGGGACATGTTGTAGGTAAATCTTTGCATGACTGGTTGCTGAAATGGTGTAGACTGATTCTGGATTTCATTTCTCGATGGCTGTTCCAGGCTTTCCCCATATTGCACCTCGAGTAGCCCGGAAGAATCCGCTCGATATTCGACGACCGTCCCTCTTTGACTGTCCGGAAACCATCCTGGTGCCTCCGTTCGTACTCGAACCCACCCTTGACTGTTAGCCGAATCTGAGATTAGAAGCTCAAAGTCTTGTTGCCGTTCTGACCGAGTTGCGACCATGACAACCTCCAAGGTAATAATATTGCCGAAATCAAGGATCTCGAAAGAATCATCTTTGCAGAAAGCCTGAGTAGCCATAATGATGCTTCCTGGAGCATGATTGGTGTTGTCAGTTTCCTCGACATGTTGGTCCTTGTTGTGGATGAAGGCGCGAGTTGTGTTCCTCCATTTTGGGTTCAAGTCCCCAAGCCATGGACTTGTTGATCCATCATCCAGGAAGGCATCCGTCGATGGAAGCCGAAGACCCATTGAGGCTTCATCAACATGGAACACTGCATCTCCGTTGACCTGGACAACAGCGAACTTGTAGCCAACCGATGCAATGATTCCCAAGGCCGTGATGAGATGCTGCAGGAAAGCGAAGAACCGGAAGCCCCTAAATCCGAACCCTGATGCTCTCGGTTGCGAGTTTAAATATCGAGCATAGTCTAGTCCTTGGTCGTCCGAAGCCCTCCATGTGCACCACAAGTCAAACAGGTGGGTATAGGTCCCTGATAGCCCGTAGGACCAAAGGCCAAAACTGACACCCAAAACTGCGAGCCAGAACTGAACGTTGAGATGAGATCCGAAGCGAAAAATGATTGCTGACTTTCCAAGTAATAGCAACGGTGTATCTAGTTGAACTGTATTGTTCGAATCGTGTCTACCGACCAGGACGTTGATGCCAAACATTATCAACATGCCACCGCCTAATAATAAACATGATAAAGATAAGCCACCAACATGATGAATGTAGGCAACGATTTTCCATAATGGCCACATGATGAGATGGTGTGAAAATGGGGAGAGTTGAGCCGCGAAGTCAGTAGGTGACTCTCATAGCTGTACAGAACCAGAGATTTATGTATCCACCTCCCGGGCGAAGTTGGTGGCCATCGACGTTTAACATGCTGCCTTGCCAGAATGAAAAGCGTGGCGGAGCTCATTGATGAGTAAAGAAATAAATGAAGCACCGAGAAAGACAAATTAAGTCAATATCGCCGTCAGTCCAGCCCGGTTGGGGGCGAAAAAATGTTAACATCCGGGAAGCAGCATCTCAGCTGCACGGAAATCACACCTCTTCGTTTTCCAAGTCCGACAATAAGTATAACCCGGGTAGTTCGAGGATACTTGAGGCTTCAAAAGTAAACCCCTTTTCTTGTAAAAGAAAAAAAAACATACCGGGAGATTTATAATTGACCTTAACAACTATGCTTATCTTCGGGATACATAGCCGAACTACTAGCAAAACACGAGCACATAATTGAGGATGCTTCACAGAGTACACAAACCGAGTGATACATCTCAAACACACCTATTCAGTTTCTAAAATACTTGTGATGGTCTCATAAATCCCTCTCATGCTTCAAAAAGACCTCCAGGATCACGAAATAGGTATATTAAATCTCAAACACACCTATTCGGTTTCTAAAACACGTATTACTATCACATACATCTCTTACAAATTTCAAACCGGTCTTCAGTGTCACAAATAAGCATATTCATTCTTAAATCACGCATATTATTGATAGCTAACATTGCGTGTACCAATCAAAACACTCAGGAGAAACAATCACAAACCCACATATCCAGTTTCTAAAACACATATTACAATCTCCTAAACGCCTCTCCTACTTTTTAAAGGTCTTCAGTGTCACAAATACACATTTTATTCTCACTTCACGCATATTATCTCATATGATACTGATAATAGGGGCCCAATGTGCGCAAAAATAAAGTTCCTAGTGTCTGATATAAAATGAAAAACTCCTCCCAGCATCTGCAAAATGAGTATAACTAAATGCAAACCCCTTCTGATATCCTCTTCATCCCTTTCATTTCTTGCAAACTCCTTAGAATGAAAAGAAACCCGCTTTTTTCCCATTCCATACCCCTTGAAATAGAAATGAAAACTCCTGCCAATAAATGCAAAATCCCTAAACATGCAAGTGATAACCCCTATTTTCCATCCTTCCATGCCTCTCTTTTAAAAAGGCATCCCCTTGAAATCAAACCCAAACGCCAATACAGTAAAAACCATAACGCATATAGTAAAACCCATACGCATATAATAAAAACTAAATAAACCCCCTCCCTTTTGTTGACTTCTCCCCTGTTTACTTTCCCCCTAATCACTCACCCAACTCTGGAGATCCCCCCTGTCCCTGTCCCTGCCCCGCCCCCCCTCAACCTTAACCCTAACCTCCCCCTCACCACCACCCTCATCCCCAACCAACAACCCCCCATTTCCCCCCGCACGATCCGTCTTTCCCATCTTCCTAAAAATCACCTGCTTCTCCCCCTCATTCCTCACCACACAACTCAAGCAATACGCCACCGGTCTCATAACAATCTTATGCGGATCATACATGACCCTCTTCCTCTGGGCACCATCAAATGTATCATCGCAAGTCTCGCATCTATCCGGATGTTGAGTCTTTTTGGTATGATCAAGTTGATTATGTCTTTCGACGATGATTCTACGATCAGGAAGCCAGCCGGCTAGGTCTCTGCCTTGAGAAGCTTGCCAGAGAGCAGCTTGGATGTCACGGTTTTTATCGACTAGGTCTTTGACGATGTTGGGAGTGGATAAAAGGACTCCGCGGGCTGCGTAAATGTAGTTTGCTAGGAGACATTGAGCTGAGAGGTCGGGATAGGTTTCCTTTTTGATGAAAGCTGCGTGAAGGGCGAAGAGGAGGCCGGACAGGGAAATGTTTTTGATGACATTGAGGGGATCGAATACGCCTTGGGAATTAGAGAGGATGCGGTCGTAGGAACAGATGAATTTGAGATTACGATCGCAGAGTTGGCCTAGGAGAGTGAGTGCGTCGTTGCGCATGGGTTCAATACCGAAGAAAACGCCCATGTTGAAGAAGTTGACGAAATTGACTAGGTTGGAGTATTGGGTGTTGGCGGGGTTGTAGCATTCTTCTGGGAGACGCTTGCCGTAGATTGCGTCGAGGATGGCGTTTACGTCGTCGGGGGTGTAGTCCATTCCTAGGTTGAACTCGGCCTTGATGGTTGGGTTCTAGGGAATAATTAGTATATATATATATATATCCATATCGGGGTTTAAAGGGGTTAATATAGAGATTAGCACTTACCGCGTGCTTGATGGCTTCAGCGAACCAATCTGAGCGGGACATCAAAGTGATCTTGTGGACATTCCACTTCCGATCACCACAGATAACAACGGCATCAGCCAACACCCCCGTCTCCAGGGTCTTGAGGAGGTCGGTATCTGCCTTCTGAGGGCCGTCCCCAAGTTCGAGGACCGCGAGTCCGACGGGGACCTCTCACGCGTCCTGCTCGGACACCACGGACACCACGGACGCTGCGCGGGCCGGGGGTACCTCTGCCACGCACGGAGGGACCGGGGTTGTTGTTATTGTTGGAGTTGGAGTTGGTGGGAGCCATTGTAAGTTCTAGTAGACCTGGTTAGTGTTTTTGGATGTTTAGGGAAGAAAGGTTTTGGGTCAGGAAGTTTTCTTTTATGCTTGAAAAATAGACTAGGAAAGTTGGGGGCTGGGAAGGAATGCAAACGAGTTTGTAAAGCAATGGATTGCAGGAACTACCTTGGGGCTGCGTAGAAAACTATCATGCCTAACTGGAAGAAAGGCGTAACTGGAGATTGGGAATGTGTTCGGACGAAAGTGGAATGCGTGGAGAATGAGAGGGATGCCTTCTGGGATTAGAAAAGGCGTGTTGGATGATAAACATGCGTGTAATGGGAGAGTAAGGTGTTGTGGGATAATAACATGGGTGTAATGAGAAAGTAAGGTGTGATGGGATATTAACATACGTTCGAAAGGAGAGATTAGGTGGTCGGTTGAAGTTGTATGCCTTTTTGTTTTTCGCGATGCGTCTGAAAAGCAAATTAGGTGTGTGGATGAAATGGAAATGCGTGTCGGAGGGTAAATCAGGGATGAGGGACGAAATATTACCTACGTGGTTGCAAGCGTGTGTGTAATGTTGGATGGTGTTTTGGGAGAGAAGGCTGTGGGAGAAAGTTGTGAGAGAAGTGGTTGGTGGTTGTTGTGGAAGAAAGGTTTTGTATGGTTAGACGATGTTGAAGGGTGTACTGGGAAATATTTTATGGACTCGGGAACAGCTTGAATACGGATTGGTCCAAGATAAAACGTTGGTTAGTGTTTGGAAGGAACGATGAGTAACTCATCTCAACATTCAGACGGCGAGAGAATTAATACATGGGACGATGAGTTTAGTCCACCTGAGGCAGGAGGGGGGCTCGAAGAACACAAGTTGGGATGAAAAGATTGGTTTACTGCTATAATTGAGAGGAAAGAAGGAAGGACCTGTACTTTCATCTATCTAACCAGAACAACCATATAGATACCTATGTAAAAGATATCTAGTTGGATGCCAGTCTCAGGAAGTTGGAACTTCAGGCAAGGCTGTTTCTAGCTACTTTTCCAGAACTATGATTCATAAATGGCCCTCCCTTACTTGGTAGCAATCTCTAACTTGAATGGTCATCTCCGAGGAGATATCTTTTCTTGTAGACCTTTATCTGGAGAAAATAAGCAAACCGACATGCCTATAATTGCGAGTTTATTAGATGAAGGAAGTCATAAATCTTTGCAGCCGAACATGGCGTCCCGTTACAACCTGCACCAGAGGTGGATATAGACTGCAAGGCAGTACGCCAAAGGGTAGCTTGACAAGATAATCGAAGGTTGTGGCAAGCGTCTCAGACAGAGGGTTCACTGTCAACAACAGGTTGTTCTAACAAAGAGCTACTGAGAGTAGATTGTAGACA